>OU343225.1:233375300-233555720 GCA_910596185.1 Chrysanthemum makinoi | reverse complement strand
GATCTTCAAATGCACGATCGAGGCGGAATACGAAACTACTTCTAAGCCCTCCCTGCGTGGTAAAATTGATTTAGGATAAAAATCAATAATAAGAGTTTATGTGAGTATATGGGTAACTCAAGCGTGTCGGGGTTTGAGCACGAGATCCGTTGAGCGAGGGTTGAATGGAATTTCCAACTCGCGTCTCGAGTATCGGATTCGGTAGAAAAAGGGGCATAAGATGATATTATCTAAACTACGGGATAAGGAAAGTAAAAGGAACATCTAATCTACGGGAAATCCTAAGAAATAAGGCAAACTACGCAATTCCTAAGCTAAAGCAAAAACAGAATTAAGAAAGCCTTGAATAAAAGCAACTCGTCTAATCTAGATCCTAAAAATAACCTAAAACTACTTTTACTCTAAAAATGATATTTGAAAACTAATTATGAATTAAAACTAATTTTTAGGAATTTTCTAGATTTTATTTTAATTAAAAACTAATTATTAACTTTTAAAAATAAAACTAATTATCTAAAAATTATGAAAAAGAAAGGGAAAAATATGAAATTACTTTCTAAAATTCTAAAATAACATAAGAGACTTTTTTAAAACTATTTTTGTAATTTTCAGATTATTTTTCTATTTTCTATGAATTTAAATCTATTTTAATCTAATTTAAATAGTGAAAAATACCAAATGAGAGGGGAAAAATAGGGAAAAATATTTTTTATGCTTTTTATATTTATCTTAAACTATGAAAATTGAAAAACTATTTTTTTTGAACTTTTTCTCAATTAAATGCAATTTAAGCTAATTAAAAATGATTAAAGACTAATTTAAATCTAAAAAAATAGTGAACAGTGACCAAAAATCATGAAAATTGCAGGGAAATTCTAAAATCTTATTCTAAATCTGAGAAAAATAAGAAAGCATGGGCTTATGTGTAAGAAACTGCAGCTGCTATGTAAATGAACCTAAATAAGCTAGTGAAAATAAGCAAATAAGCACTAGGGTATACCAACTGATCAAATAAGCTAATGTATGCTAAAACCAATCTAAGGCAACTATCTATAGCTACTCCTAACTGCTTAAGTACTGAATACCAGTGATTGAGCTAACTGCTTCTAAAGCAGCAGGCAGATTGACCCTCTCTGTTTAAGCTATTACAACTGCATTCAGTAGCTAAAGGGAAAACCACAAGCATGGGACTCAAGCCAACCTAGCAGAGATTAAAATTCCAAAGTTGCAGCTATTAAGGACCAGAAATGAAGCAATTAGAGATCAAAGAAAAATGGCAAAAGATGGACGGTGAGGCTGCGAGAGCGAACAGAAAACAGTACTATGTTTAAGCTATTCTAAAAGCTAATTTAATGAGCTAATCTTTGAAACCAGAATAATGTGGACATGAAAACCACCTAGCCAACTATACTTAAACCAAAAATGAGACCCCATCTAGCTAAAATGAGCACTATGCATTAGCTGAAAGATCTGTAAAAAACTGACTTTGGACTTGATTTTGACTTTTAAAAACAGAGAAGAAAGTTGACTTTATTGAGATTCAAATGCAAATGAAAGGCAGAGATGGATGAAATGTGATGAAATGAGACTTAAACAAGCTAGCTTATCCACTTCTATACCTAAATGAATGATAACAGTAACTGATTCCAACAGTGATGGAGCTTAAGAACAGATTTTATAAGAAGTTGACTTAGAGCACAGATTTCAGTATACCAAAGACAGATATGACCTAAATAACATGTAACAAGCTTAAAGCAATTAATCTAACCCATTATAATACCCTCTAAAGCAGTTTAAACTAGCAATCCAAACACCCCTTTATTAAAACCAAAATGCATTAAAACTACAAAAACTGATGAGACTATATCTAAAACTGATATTAAGCTTACTCAAACAACACTTTTAAAACAGAAATAGAACACACTGGTTTAACTCTCAAATTTGACCCGTTTGACTTTTATTGACCTTTTTCAAAACTTGAAATTTAAGAAGGTTTTAGACTGAAACAAACTCAAATCAGAAGCAAAAGCTTACATAAGCTTATAAAACAGATGGAGATGAACTTATAACCAATAAACTCAGACTTTAAGGGCAAGATGAGAAAACAATTTTCATTAATAACTTAAGAACTTACAAAACCTGAAATTGAAATAACAATGAAAAGGAGATTGTTACACTACTGAAACAATTAAATGACAGGAAAATAAAATGATCAAAACTCCTCTAAAACCTAAGGAGTTGGACAAGAAATAATGTGAGCTCAAGGGTCTTTAAATAGCTGAGGTGAGGCCTTGCTTGGATTCCTTCAGAAGGTCCTAGAATGCTTATCCACAGCCACATGTTCCTTCATTGGTCACCATATCCAATCAGAGATCACCATTTCATTTGATGAGGTGTCTAAGCCAATGGAATGCTTCCATTTGGTCACGTTAAGTCCATGACATGTCAGAGGTTATCTAGAAGGTTTGAAAGATGCTAGTACCAAGTGTGATGTTTGGGTGTGGGTAAATGGTGGCGAAAAGGTGTGTGTTTGGCTGGGGAAGGGGAAGAGTACTGTAAAGGGCGCGTTTGGATTAGATAATATTATCTCAAAAGGGGAAGACCGGGTTGTAGGATTTGGATTTGGGTAAGTATATCGGGTATAAGGGTAAAGTGTTCGGGTTGGGGTTATAAACGGGGGCCGGGTATTAGTGTTTTGGGATTGGGTTGGTTTTATTTTGGGCCTCAAGGTTTGGTATAGTGGATTGGATTATATAATGGACATGGACTATTATTGAACTATTAGTGTTTAAAGGGTAACCATAGGGACCAATTATGCAAAGGCTGAAATTCCAAGGGCTGATCATGTAAATTCTGAAATTATCTTCAAGGACTGAGTTTGAAAATCTTCAAATGACCAGGGACTGAATTTGCACTTTTTGAATCTTCAAGGGCCATTTCTGCCAATTCTCAAAGTTGAGGGGCCATTTCTGCCAATTCTTCAAACTTTGATCAAATCTTCACAAATCATCCTTAGAGATTAGAAATCTTCATAAATGCTCAATTTTGCTCTTCCGGCTCGGGTTAAGCTCTCTTAATCTCTCGTGCTCGGATTTATGTCTGATTTGGGTCCTTTTTGCGTGTTTTTACATATCCATAACGCACTCACAAACTCAAGAAAACCACAAATATTCATCCCAGCGGCTCTTTCTTGGTTATTTTGGGTCTATTTTGATAAAGAAAAGGTATGTGTTTTAGCACATACCAGAGACGTGATTAAAATGATATCAAAAATGTTTAATGATCGGTGTTTGAATCTCAAAATGAGCTCGACTCAGATGGAACCAATGAATTGACGGGAATCAATGTCAGTAAATGTACTATCTCGAGAAACACCTGATAGATATGCACCTTGGGTCTAACCTCCTTTTCAAGGAGTGTTTACAACTTCAAGTTAGTTATTAGAGCTAGTTGTCACATAAAAACTGACAATGGAACTCTTTAACTAGGCAACGTAGCGTGTCTGGGGAATTGTCTATCATGAGCGATCATCAAAAAGTGCGAACTCTACCCTCTATGTGCAGATTTTTGTCAAAAATTATAAGCACATATGAAGGGGTGTTTTCGAAAATATAAAACTCTCGGAGTGTTTCAAACATGTTTTCTATCATAAACACTCTGTGAGATTTTCAAGAAAAATGGTTTTATGGCAACATGGGACAGTCATGGAATTATAAGGTGAGTAAGGATAGGAAATTCGTCCTATGATCCGCCAGAGCCGGAGGGATCTACCAAGGACATCACAAATAGTTAGTATTAGAAGTCCTTAGGAATGATTGAAAAAAGGAGTAATGTGAGAAAGGAGAAAGAAAAGGTTGAAGAATTAAAAAGAAATGTAATGAAAAAAGGGTGAAAAGAAATAGCCCTCCATATTCAACCTTAGGGCAGAAACCGGGTTCAATTCATCCTCTTGGTTGTCACTTAGATGGCCGGTATTGAAGACAAAGGACGTCATGGACCATGACCACTGCACTAAACCTTCTAGCCACTCAATTCCTCTTAAAAGGATTTGTTTCATTCTCACTGGGAACCCTACATAATCTATTGACTTTCTCTTAGAGATCGTTTGTATTGAAGAAGGAGACCCTCTCCCTAGTCTCCGCTCAGGAAAACCAAAATGCACTATCGAGTCTAGTGCCTCGAGATTCAACAAAAGATCTCATAGGAACACTTGACATGACATCGCTTTTTGTTCATCAATAAGGACACAAGTGATATATTCAAAAGTCCCTACGAGATCTCGACAATCTGCGGAACATTTATGAGAAGTTTCACATCTGTGATCTTGATGATTGAATGAAAACTCCGCCAAGGTCAACATCAAGCGACCGGACAGTGATTCACTTCGGTAATTCTTTGTGGATTACGCGGGTGTATCTCAAAGCGGTCTGATCGTGGGGTGAAGCTTCGGTGTACCTCGTGACTCATCTGAACTGTAGATGTACTTCGGTATATCGCGTTATCTCACTTGTGGGACTCCAGGAACGGCCTTTGTGAGAATTAGAGATGTGTTTTCACACTATGCTGGTAACACCCTCGAAATTCAAACTTGTAAATGCCGGAATCCGCTTATTACTAACATGTTTTATGTTTTCTTCTTATGGAAGCTCCGGAGGATTGATCGTGCAGACTCTCCATGCTCATAACACAACAACATGAAAGTTCTCATCAAAATCAAAGGCTACTCAAAGTTAAAGATGATTCTTCGTCAATGTCAAAGAATCTACAAAGTTTAAAGACTCAAGAACCACATCATTGGTAACCAAAAGACAAATAGAAGTGTGAGCATGGTGGAGAATGACGTGGAGACACCTAACCAACGAAGTTGACAACGGCAGACAACCACTTTAATAGATCACAAAGCATGAAGAAACAAAGATTCGAGACTATTCTATATCTACACACAAAGTTCAAGCTCAAGAAAAGTAAAGACCTAATCAAGTGGAGCATCATTTGAATGACCACCCCTTAGGGGGAGATTGTTAGCCTTAATAGTTTTATTAGAAGTGATGGTCATTCACGTTTAGGAACTTTGTAACGTGTGTTAGATATCATGATAGAATAGTCAACGGGCTCGTGGATTGGACTAAGCTAAATGGCTAGGCGTTAGGATAAGCTTGCCTTGTATAAGTCCAAGTAACCCAATCAATCAAGTCCATATCCACGGCCCATAGAAAGCCTTTTAGGGCATCATGTATTCCAACTATATAAACCCCTCAAAGTCTCATTTGAGGGGTGTGCTTATGTGTGTTTCTTTCAAGTTATAAAGTTTTCTTTTCATCTTATCTTCATACGCATAACATATATCATTCAAGTCACCATCTTTCTCATCTTTATTTCTTTCATCTTCACGCATAGTTTGTGTTTGTGTTAACGTGATAAACGTGGGTATTTGTGTGATAAGGTTGATAAAAGTAAGGTCCTACATTTATACCCTAAGTCTAGGTTACACACACACACCTTTAATGACTACATTATGGAAGACTTGTACATTAAAACCTACACCCCATGTCCTCCTTATATACTAGGGGATTAGGGTTTACAAATCTCTACAAAGGACTAAACAATAAATCTTCTTTTTCAATCAAGTCCTTCCATCTTTTTATTAGTTTGATTCTTTTCACTTTGAGTCCCTCTTGTTTCATTCTTCTTGTTTTGTTTCATCAAATCAATAATCCCAACAATCTTCCCCTGTTTAATGGTAACAAAACAACCACGAATCTTGTACGAACTTCCCTAGACAAAGTAGAGAAGTTGAGATAATTAAATCTCACCATGAATGAAACAATCTTCTCTTCCTTTGTCTTCCCCTTAATCCATGCCATGCCACTCAAACATCTCTACCCTTTTTTATTATCAACAATAGGGAGCGTATAAAATAATGATCTTGACCACCATGAACCAATATCATACTTCCAATCTAAGCCTTCCAATGTTTAGAATTGCCCTCCATGAAGAACACCAAAATGATTACTAAAAATGAATCCAAAACAGTAGAAAAACTCCAACTAGCAGTAGTAATAATGATCAACAGTAGTAAAAATCAAAAACTTCCCCTTGAGTGGTGCTTCCCCTGGAACCATAATAAGATACTTCCCCTGGAACCAGTGTGTTAATCATCTTCATGATTCTATAAATCTGTAAGCCCTTTGTAATGATTACTTGTGAAGAAAACCAAATATAACAAACTTGGTGTAGAAGTAGAATAACCCAAATTTATGTCTTATATCTTGTACAAACCACATGACTCCGAACTTATACAACTTTATGTATAGGGAGACCGTAATCCATTGACAATAATCACTGAGCACAATAACGTTATGTTAGGATTTAGAAAATCCAATCGTTAAAGAGTCGGTCACCTCAAGTATATGTATTCGTTTAAGCTCAGTAGTCGTAGTCATTTAATATTAGTTAGTATTTAGTTAAGTAATACCGTGGAGGACGGACGGGTCTTTACCCACTGTATTCCTGATCTACAGCCCGTAGGAGGAGAGTCTTGTAAGAAAATTATAAATACCCTCTACCTCCCAAGGTAGAGGGTTGGAGCTTCAATACCATTTTTCTTTGTTTCACATAGTTCCCAACTCTCTTTCCTTTCTCTCTCTAAAACTTTCTCTCTCTAAAACTTGTAAATGCCCCATATGCCATTGGTTTGATGTGTTTGTGAAATCCTATATCTTATAATTGGTATCAAGAGCCATGGTTTGATCACTCACCTTTCATGCTCTTTGTTTTTATGGATTTCATAAGGTTTTTGGGGTTATAAGTGTTTAGAAGAATTTGAATCATTTGGTCAATTTCTTGTGTTAAAGTTTGAATTTTGATAGTACTTTTGTGTTTAGGATCATCATATATGCTTAGGTTTCTAATTGGAAGGCTTGAATCATCGTGGTTGGGCTGTTTTTTATTGTTAAAGTGGTTATTTTTTAATATTGTACTAAGCGAGTTGAGCCACGGTAAAAAGTTTCTTCGAAGCGAGTTGCTTTGTCATTTGGAAGCGAGTTGGTTTATGCGACTTGACTATTAAGCGAGTTGTTTCTTTTACTAACGAGTTCTAGCTTGGCTATTAGCGAGTTGTATTGGCGGCGAGTTGGTTTATCGACTTGGTTGTTAAGCGAGTTGTCTCCGTATGCGACTTGACTATTTAGCGAGTTGACTCTTTATGCGACTTGGGTTTTAAGCGAGTTGTTTCTTTAAGTGACTTGAGTTTTAGCGACTTGTCTTTTAAGCGAGTTGACTGTTTAGCGAGTTGATACCAAAGTGAGTTGACTATTTAGCTACTTGTCTATTGAGACTTGTCACTTCTTAGTGCTACATTTTTACGGTTGTTCTTTTGGTTTAGTAAAATCCCCGTGAAAGAATCAAGTTCGGTTTAATCAAAGAATAGTAAAATCCCGTAGAAATTGTAATCATGTCTAACAACATACTACTATCGTTTCGTGTAGCTGGGACGTTCAGCAGTGGATCGAGATACTCGTCCACCTATGCTTGACAGAACCGATTATGACTCATGGGCTCAACGAATTAGGTTGTATTGTTTGGGAAAGGAAAATGGAGTTAACATTCTCAAGTCAATTGATGAAGGACCTTATCAAATCGAGACTACTAGAGATGTTCTTGAAACTGCTGCAGAGATGGTACAGTGATGACCTTAGGATTGGACAGACCAAAGGCGTATGATAGCTCGGTGATAAGGAGAGAAAGAAGAATCACGATCTCGATGGGGGCTTCAAACATTATACTTCAAGGTCTTCCAAAAGACATCTACAAGTTGATCAATCACAACACTGAAGCCAAGGCGGTTTGGGATAATGTCAAGATGCTTCTCTCGGGTTTTGAATTGACTAAGGAAGCAGAGAATCACAAGCTGTATGATGAATTTGAGCACTTTAAGATGAAACCAGAAGAAAGTATCTATGAATATTACGTAAGATTCCACAAGCTTGTGAATGACATGAGGAATATCAAAATGACCATGCCAAATATTCAACTGAACTCAAAGTTTGTGAACAACATGAATCCCGAATGGCACAATTTGTCACTTCGTGAAGCTAACCAAAGGATTAAAGAACACCAACTATGAGCAACATGTACCTTTATTCTTGAGAATGAGAGACATGCTATGTTTGAACGAATGATTCTTGAGCAGTTCAAATCTAAGCGAGGGAGAAACAAGTTCATCAAATGATTCAATGACCTTTTACACCAATGTTGGAATTACCACCAGGCTTCACAAGTCATACCCTACGAAATGGTAATCACAAACTCATTCCCGATCCAAGTTCAAGCAACCGATGTTGATCAGTCATGGAACATTTCATCAATCAACTAGCTCTTATGGTTAATCAAAACTTGAACATACTCCACACACCAGTCTACACACTAACAATGAAATCGAACGCATCCAATCTACACAATCATGCTCTTGTCAGAGATGGAAAGATTATGGTGCAACCAGTTCAAGGAAGGCAGTATGAACAAGGAAAAGGTGGAGTAGGTGGAGGTTATGTGGCTAATCAGAATCGTAGAAGGAATACAAATCAAGGACAAGGGAAGCCAATCAAGTGCTACAACTATGGTGGTGATGGACACATTGCAAGGGACTGCAAATCTCCAAAACGCCCTCAAAATGCAGAGTACTTTAGGGACAAGATGATGCTAGTGCAAGCTCAGGACAGTGGAGCGGTTTTGAATGAAGAAGAGTTGCTGTTTCTTGCTAAGGTAAATGCCAAGACTTATGATGCTGATGTGGATGAGCAGTAATCCGGACATGGAAAGTCATCCTAATGCATTTGGTGGCGATTGTGAGGCATATGACTTCAGATGTTGATGATGAAATGCCCAAAACCATCTTCATGGCTAGCATTTCACCAATGGTCTCTTCAAAGGTTTCATCACCACAGCAGGCTGGTCCTTCCAAGGAATCTATCATCTCTGAGGTAATAAAATTATACGATGAAGTCGATGAGCAAGAGATGCATAACAAAGTACAATCACATGGAACTAATGAATCAGATATGGATAATGTGGGTAATAGTAATATTGTCCCATATGATCAATATGTGATACAAAGTGAAAGTGAGATTGTACCAAGTGATGCATCTTCTGCAGTCAATGATGACTATGTTTTTGATGAATACACTCCATGTGCCCCTGATGATTCTGTTATCTCTTAACTGAATGCCTATAAAGAACAAGTTTCTATTTATGAACAACGTGCTAAGTTTGAATTAACTACCCGTGGGTAGGAAATGGATGACCAAATGCGCATACAATTATCGGAAAAAAGTAATTTTAGAGAAGAATTGTTAAAACAAGAGTTAAACTCCTTACAAGAAAAGCTTTCTAAAAGCGTTAAGCAAAAATAAGAACTCAAAATAATGTTAAAGTTCTTAAACAAGAATTTAATGCTAAGGAATCAAAACATTTGAATGACTTTTCCAATCTACAAACTTTGAAAAACCAACTTGAAAATAAATTGTGCGTACAAGGAATACCATTCGGATTGCTCACATGATCACTAAGCATAGAGTTCGCGATAAGCATAGCATTCCCTCGTAAGGAAATCTGAATATAGTAAAGTGGCTAGGGAAGCTCAGAAGGTAATATATGATGGTGATGAAATCCTTAAGCCTAGGAGAAACTTAGTTGCTGCTGAGTGCTGAGGAAGATAGGAAATTAGATGAAGTCACTAGAGAGAAAATGAATAAGAAGCTAAAAGATCCGAGTGTGAAAAGCAAAACATAACGTTCAAACCCCATGATTACACTAAAGAAAATTGGATTTCTCTGAATAGATTTAAGCCTCAAACTCTATTAACCCCAGAACAAGTTTTTGGAAAAAGGACATAGATATGCAAAAGGCTAATGCACTTGTTAAAACAAACACTTCCCTTAGGAAAATGCCCTCGACTGTGTGTATCCTCCGAATACACCAATGCATTTAGTTCCTAGATCTATTCCCACTAAGAGCAAGACCTTAATTAGCATGTATGTTGTTTATCAACTATTTGTTGATTTTGAGAAGATGTGAAAAAGGATCACACCCACGGGGATAAGCTGAAGGGGAGAGGGGTTTTGAGCAAACTAAAGAATGCTATTTAACTAAGGTCATGCCTTTCTTTAAACAATTAAAAGGTCAATTTAAGAGTCTTAAAAAGGGGATAGACTCAGATATTAAAGACATGGAAAAGGAATTTGATGCAATGATATTTGAAGTCAATGATTATGAACGGAACTCAAATATAATGAAATTGAAAGGAAGAATCTGCATATCTTAAATGAGAACTTAGTATTGAGTTGTGTGGCTCAAGATGTGTTTTATATTGTTACTAAGCATTCTATTACTGCTTCTCAATTTCATGAATTAATTGTTGCTTTGAAAGTTTCCCATGATCGTGTCATTGAGCTTGAAAACAAAACTCATAACTAAATGAGAAAATTGATCAGGATGATCACGATAATTTAGTAAAACATCTTTCTAAACTAGAAGTTGAACATTTTGATTTGCAACTAAAATATCAACATCTCAAAGAAAATGTCAAAACCTCAAACATCAAGACATCCTCAAATGTTCTAGAGTTTGATGCTCTTTTTGAAATAAACAAACGTGACGAACAGATTCAAGCTCCTGTAACACGATCGAGAAAGTTGAAAGCCCAAATTTCACAATTGAAGGGTGAAAAGAACAATGTGACTGGCTCCCAAATGCCTCCTCCTTTAGATTTTCAGTGTTCTCAAACTTTTCATCTTCAAAACTTGGTTAATGCTTTACAAAAGGAAGCGAGAGTTTTAGAAGAAAAGTTAAACGACACTTTAAATAGTTATATGATTCAATGAAAGTCACTCGTGACAAGAACAACGAAAAAATAACTTCTTTACAAAAGGAAGTTGAGAATCGAGGAGTCGGGTAAGGGAAAATGCCACTTGTCTTTAATGAGAATGTTGCATCAAAGTCATCTGCAGACTGTAAATATATTGTGACCGTTAAATACATTCCTCCTCATCTAAGAAATAACAATGGTGTTTCATAACTATTTCGCTCACCTTAAGCATAGTCTAGGATGTCTCCGTGAGATTGTAGAAGAGGATTACATAAACAAGCCACTTGATAGTGAAATTAGGTTTGCTTGCATTCAGGCCAAACGATCTCAGGAGTTGTTAGAATGTTTAAGAGCAACATGTCCAAAATCCTTATGTGAGAAAGATAAAGTTGTGATGCCTTGTTCTATGCCTAGTGCTAAGTATGCAAACCATTCTATGCCCAGTGTTAAGAAAGTGAACTCTAAAGTGCCCTCAACTAGTTCAGATCCCTGCACTTCTAGTTCAGGAATGCAAAAGGTAGCCCAACCAACTAATTTCCATTAATTCCTCTACAGGTAAGGTGACATAAAAGCAAGCGGGTCAAAGCCTCCGAGAATAAAAAGCAAGATAGGACCTGCAAAGCTAAGAATGTGCAATGGAAGAGAGTAGAAGACCACCCTAGGAACTTTAAGTTTGAGTTAAATAAAACGAATCGTGTTGATTCTAGTATTAGCTATAAGCGTGCATGTAATTGAATTCACTTTTATTTTGCAAAACTTGTAATGATGATTGCTTGGTTTACTTTACTAATCATGAATGTGGTGTGAATGATTTGATTAATGTTGTTAAATGCCCTGTTAAGATAGTTAATGCAAAAATCAAGCTAAGAAGGCTAGAAAGCAATGGCGGAAGAAGGTTAAAAAACATTGGAAACCCACAAGAAGGAAATTTAGCAACATAGGTTATCAGTGGATACCTACTTGCCGCAAATTCAATCTTAATGAGATGTGCCCTAAATTATCTAGATCAATGACCATTAGGAAATGGATGCCTACTGGTAGAACTATTCCTTTAAGAATTAAACATACTTTAAATAGGTCAAATACAGACACTAGCACTGCATCTACCCCTAATGATTTCATTGTTTCTACTTCTGATGTGGATGTTCCAATCATTGTTACTAACAAAATAGAACCCATTCTTGCATGGGGATCCCAATTATCCAGTTATCCATTCTTGTCTGTGTTCAACTGTATATCGTTCAAATCGTTCGTGGTACGGACTCAGGGCTTTCCAAGCATATTTGGAGGTGGTCACGGCTCATGAACTTCATGAGTAAATTCATCTGGACTATTAGATTCGGGAATGATCATTTCGGTGCAATTATGGGCTATGGAGACTATGTTGTTGGTGATAGTGTAATCTCCAGGGTGTATTACGTTGAAGGTCTTAGTCATAACTTATTCTCTGTCGGTCAATTCTGTGATTCTGATCTAGAAGTGGCCTTCAGAAAACATACTTTTTCGTTAGAGAACTTGATGGTCAGAATTTTTAAGAGGAACCGCGTGGTTCAAACCTATATACCATCTCTATCGAAGATATGATGAAGTCTTCTCCAATTTGCTTGTTGTCAAGGCTTGAAAACAAAGTCATGGTTATGGCATCGTCGTCTAAATCACTGAACGGCACCATAAATGATCTTTCCAGAAAGGACTTAGTAATAGGCTTACCTAGACTAGATTATGAAAAGGATCATCTTTTTGACATGCCAATTGGGAAAAGGAAGAAGTATGCCCACAAACCCAAACCTACAAACTCAGTTATGGAAGTTCTTCATACCATTCACATGGACTTATGTGGACCCATGAGAGTGCAGAATATTTTCGGGAAGAAATATGTGTTAGTTGTGGTTGATGATTACTCTCGATTTACTTGGGTTAAGTTCTTAAGGACAAAGGATGAAACTCTAGATATCATCGTTAAACTTATCAAGCAAGTTCGACTTTAACAATGTGAATCATCCGAATAGATAATGGAACTGAGTTTGTTAATAAAGAACTTAGTGGGTTTTATGAAAGTGTTGGAATTAGTCATCAAAGAAGTGTTCCACGAACTCCTCAACAGAACAGTGTAATTGAAAGACGAAATCGAACTCTTGTGGATGCCGCAAGAACAATGCTGATTTACTCAAAGATTCCAATGTTTCTCTGGGCTGAAGCCTGATGCAGGTTTTATTGACCAGGTCTTAATATTTATAGTGTCTCGCTATACCTATGGTCTACCCTAATGCACTAACGGGCAGTCTACCCGGTCGTGTGTAGTGTAGTAAATGGTAAAGCCGAGGTCGTCCCAAGAGCTATGTGTGTCGGATAATTACTAAGTCTGATTGTCACAGAATATAAATGGTTTGATAGGGTTTTAATTAATTAAACTACTAATGCAGAATATAAAAGCAATTAAATGGTAGAAAGTAAATCAATGGAGGAATAGTGGTGCTAAGCTAGTTAATCCTCTTAACTAGTTATGTCTACGTCTACCTACTTCCAATTACTTCAGGTGGGGTCAAATGAGAGGACGACATTTGGTCAATTCGCCTAACCTATCGCAAAGATGCCACCACAAGAGAAATCAGAGCGAGTCATAAGTCATGTTGTTCTGGTCCCCTAAGCCGAGTCATTAAGTACCGCTACATGCTAGATTCTAAATAGTGAGTGCCCGGCCGTTAGGAACTTAGACACTACACCCTCCACTTCTTAAGTTCATACAAACGATAGGTGATCAGTTGGTCAAATCGCACAAGTAAAAAGGGTCATCAGTTGGTCATATCTTACCCTTTCCGTCTCGGTCCGCTCACCTAGGGTCAGTTGGTCATATCTCCTAGGCAATTGGCCTCTTCGCCATTCAAAACTCTTGAACCGGGGTGACTACAAAGAACTATGCATGCATACACTTAGAAATAATTGTGCGGAAGTAAAGGTAAATGCAAACAAAACAATTAAGGAATCATAACTAGGCTAGCACCAAAGGGTGCTTAGCGGCTCATATTAATCATGCATATCAATTCAATATTCAAAGGTACGAAATACATGAATTGAAAGTAAAAGAGATAATAAACGCTAAAGCTTATCGTAATGGTGTGACTTCTCCCTTGGAAACAGCTCCGTATGCTTCCCTAGACCTTCCTTCAGTATTTTCCCACATTCTGGTATTGTGTGTGGAATGGAATGATTAGAAATCTGGAATTCGTGAGGTATTTATAGGCGGATGCGGGTTCGGGTAACCAATAGATGAGTTACCCGTAACCTTCCCGTCATAAAGCTCTAGATCTGCTGGATTCTGGCGTAACCTTATAAGTGGTTCGCCGTGTCTTCAATAAACCAGGTTACGTCACAAGTGATGCATTAGTTACGGCGTAAGTATCAGCGGCGTGGAACCTTTTTTGACCTAATGGAGTTACGTCGTAATCTTTGGAAGGAGTTACGCCGTAACCTCTTGATGAGTTGGACATCAGGGTCACGCAATAATTAGGCGTATGTGAGGCGAGTTACGCCGTAACCTCTTCAAAATAGGCATCTTGTGATAAATCCTATGTGTAATGTTTTGCATCTCTTTAGCTCCAATGCTTAATTCACCGAAAGTGTAAAACAATGGAAAACAAGCGTAAATCCATATAAATGATATAAATACGAGCTTACTTGGGAAATTGACACTTTTATTCAAGACTATTTGATGTTATCAAATATCCCCCCCCTTGAACTCTACTTGCCCTCAAGTAGACCTTATTAGATAGATTCCTAAAAAGATATCTCCCAAAACCCGGAAAATATGAGTTTACAAATCCCTTATGCTAGAATAAAACAAAGCCGAACACCTCGAAAGGGGAACGCTCTCAAATCTCTCAACTATTCTAAGTGTCAATTTAGGGTGATCTCAATTGACAGTCATAGCATGTATTCTATCATAAGCTTGGCGGTTTACACAAATCTCCACCACTAGAGTTAAGGGCTAAACAATTCTCGAAGGCAATAAGGGTAGACACAACAAAGGTTAAGGGGTGACTCGTCATTACTAACATGTCACGGCGAAGTGGACAAAATCAATGATACATGACCAAATCCATGGCCAAGACACCAAAGATTGCTTGCTGCATCACCTAGACATGCTTCATGACAAAAGGGTAGGATAAGACATGGGATGTATAATTGGTGTAAAATGAAAAACAAGCAGTTAGTCTATATCTATAACTAAGTCATCACCAACACCATCCCCCAAGTTCAAGTTTAGAAGTCTAGAGACCGGATCATGAAATGCAAGGTAGATGTGTCATTAGAGGACGTCGTGATGGGCACACTACCTTTTCTTCTTCAACTTCAATCTTCAAATGTGACCGAGGTGGCCTCCTCGATACTAAACAATAAAGCTCATACTATAGTGCTTATAACATTGCACTTTACAAAATCATAACTGAATCAACTATTTTTTTTATTTTTTTTTTCGAATTTTTTTTTTCTTTTTTTTATTATTATTTTTTTTTCGAATCATACATGATAACATAACATCCCCCCACTTGAGATGAACAATGGAAATTCGGGGGGTCTTCAATGATCTTCATAATTGTTGTCGATGAAAGCGTGATTTTCAAACCTTTCCACTCGAACCTTGAACTTAGGCAAATGATGACTTCCCAATTACAAATAAAAGACTACGGGGTAGGCTAAGGTGTAAGGGTGTAATGAAACAATATATTGGGGTGACAAAATGAAAGGAATGGCTCAGAAGGGCGTATCTAGGGGTATCTTGCACTAAAGGTGAGTGCAACAAAAGGGTTTCACATGGGGTGAAAGTGAGGTGACTAATCGATAGACTCACAATGGTAGAATTTGTTTGGGTGATAATCCTATATACGCCTTCTAAAACTAAAAGTCCAAATACATCGAGCTAACTCAACATACCTCGTCTATGGTCTCGAAATGATGCAAAGGCCAAGTTCTAAAGTTTACAAGCTACCGGCACACTCATAATTTGGTGGATTTGGGTAAAATATAGGAAACGGATAAGGCTAATCTCACCATGTAATATCAAGGGTTATATGTGCTCGGCTAAGGTCTAATCTAGTTAGGTTCGGAAAAACATGTCAAAATATAAAAAATGGCATAATTTTTCAAAATAAACTAGAAAAATGAGGGCGAAATAAAGTTCTAGAGATAATTCTACTCAGTCCCCACTTGAATTGTACAAAGTCCCTTTTGTACTAGGCATTAAAATAAAGGTGAAGAGAAAGGTAGAATTAGAAGAGAACTTCCCACAAATTTGCTCCAAAAGAAGAAGGCCTCGAGAAAGGATCGTGCCTTCGTTAAAGCGTCATGAGCAAACTTCAATTCCTGAAATCACAATACCGACAAGCATAATTCTAAAAAGAAAAAAATAAAATGAAAAACAAACCTAACTCACTTTCGTAGGAATGACGGTTGCATTTAGCGAATGCAACAAGCCTTGTAAACCACTTGGTGTCCCAAGTGGACGAGTGAAGTCTCGTGAGGGTTTACAGGGAACACACCCACAAAGTTCATTTAAAAACTAATACAATGTTGTTGTGTTTTAAAATAAGGAATTAAAAGAGAGGAGAGTTACGTTACAGTACCAATAAGAAGAGGATACCATAACGCAAAACCGGTAAGAGCTGAGAAGCGAATGGTTAGGCGTAACCACAGAGAGATGGTATTACGCATAGTTGGTAACGCGTCTAGAATTCTGCTGCTAAAATGTTGGTTACGGCGTAATCACCAAGATGAGTTCTGCGTAACTCTATTCAGAATAAACAGCTGCGTGATGAGTACTTCATTGTCTCTCAAAAAATGGTTAGAAAACACAAAACCAACAGAGAAAAGAAATAAAACAAAAGAAAGGGATAATTAGGGTTGTCTCGAAAAGCACTTTTCTTTATTTAAAGTCTTTAAGTTAGACTCAAAGCCCGGGGCTCCTATGGGGTCTTTTAGCTTTTCTTACTTCATCCACGTCTTTCATTAAGTTGCGCCTAACCCATCCGACATTTGTTGCGGTGCGCAGGTATTCTTTGGTTTCAATTTTCCGTATCTTGCAAAAATTTTCTTCGAATGGTATCGTAAACTAGAATTTTTCAGTTATAATAGGAGGTGGCCTTTTAAATGGGATGCCAAGAAGCATCTTCGTTTCGTGTATCTCATCATCTGGGTCGATGAACCTGTCTTCGCCTTGTAACTCGAGATAATCGAAATCATTATCGGAATCGGTATCTTCAAGTTGGTTGAGAATATCATTGTTTACAGAGTCTTTGGTGTCATCAACTGGTTCTTTATCAGGAACTTTGTTGTTTGGTTGATTTTTACTCATACAACCTTCCCATATTTTATTTTTGGTAAACGTGTCAATTTTTCCGTATTTGATTTTGATCCAATCGTGGAATCCGAGATCATCGCCAAGGCGGTTCGTTCTT
Source organism: Chrysanthemum makinoi (assembly GCA_910596185.1). NCBI lineage: Eukaryota > Viridiplantae > Streptophyta > Magnoliopsida > Asterales > Asteraceae > Chrysanthemum > Chrysanthemum makinoi. The sequence goes on along the minus strand of OU343225.1, from coordinate 233,538,404 downwards.
TGAGAATCATTAGTCAATTCAAAGGAATTCGTCTTCCCACTCTCTCAATGCTGCTTCCTCCATCACATTCATACTCAAAAGCGTTGCGGGAGGCCCAAACGTTCGTTGCTTGGTTTAATTTGCTCGCACCAATGATTCCTAATTCCTTTGTCATAGTCATCTTCAGAAGGAATATCATCGAGGGGTTTAATGGTTTTTCCTCGAAGAAAGTGTTTCTCATATTTCAATTCCAAATTCCGAGCAGAGTTGAATTAATTATCGCGTCCTCGAACCTAATGGAATACCAATCACTGAATGATAGATTTCCAAAATCAACGTCGTGTCTCCCAGACTCATTTGGGCATATCCATACTTCGTTCTTCACATTCCCTCCTCCGTTGCAATAATCACGAAAAGGTTATTGCGTAGGCCAGCGTTAGTGATCTCATCTTCAATGATGAGTAAGGGTTTTGATAATGATTGATGGGTGGCCCTTCACCGTTAATTGAGAACTTGGCTACCCTTTCTTATCGATTCGAGTAGTCCATCTATCTCATCTTCTATTCTTTTCTTATCAACACCACCATCACGGGTTTTCGGGATCACATGAGGCCCACAAACTGTAGCATTCTCCGTCATCAATTGCAATACTTTTACACCAATGATTCCTTCTTATGGGGTTGTTGTTTGTGGAATTTGGGTTTACCGTAATTCAGGTGTGATTACGGCGTAACTCACTTCGCCATCGGTATCGATTCATTAGAGCACTTGTTGTTGTCGTGAACACAGTCTTACATATAGTAGAGTTGTTTTTTTTCTTCGTTCCTTCTTTGAACCTCGTCGCCAAGCTTTCCAATTAGAGTTTCCAAGTTCTTAAGTGATGTTTAGTGGGGCGTGAGGTTTTGTATGTGTTATCTTGGAAATTCTTAAGCCATTCTTCTTGCTCCTTTTGCCTCTTGGTAGTGTCTATAAGGTACTTGTTGATAATCCCTTCCAGGTTAGCTCTTCTCTCATTACGCTCATAATATGGTGGGGTCCTCCACGAAACCCATTACGATTATCCCCGTAGAAGGGCCTATTCTCCCCGTATTTAGCTTCCTCGATCGTATCTTTCTTTTCGTTATTAGGACAGTTTTTAGTCAAATGTCCCCTACCATAGTTTTCGCACCGACTTGGATGGCATGAACAGTTTCTTTGATTTTTAGCATATCTCTTCCAAGATTTTCAAGTTTACTAGCAATCGTTGCAATTCCGTCGAAACTTCCGCCTAGGATCTTTTACTTCCACCGTCATGCCATTTTTGAGAATGGTCCGCCATTTTTTGAATGGTTTCTATTGCAGTAGTAGGAGTCATATTCGGGATAGGTCCTTGATAATCCAACATCTGTCTTGTAGTTATATTTATTCCTTTTCAGAAAATATTGACCTTCTGCTGGTTATTAAGATCATTGGTAGGACACTTATAAAGAAGATCGTTGTATCTGTCCCAAACTTGATACAGAGTTTAAATCGTCTTCTTGTTTGAAATTGTGGATCTCCAAGATTTGATTAGAAATCTTTGATGGTGGGTAATATCTTTGGATAAAGTGTTTCTTAAGAAGCGCCCAGTATTAAGCTGCCCCGGTCAATCTTCGATCCATCTTCTTCTTTCTCAGTTAGAGTCATAGGAAGACCCGAGCATACCAGACATCATGAGACCGCCGGAATGTTGAAAAGGCTAGCGATGTATAGAACATTTTCAACGTGCTCATATGTGTCTTCGTCCTTGTTTCCGAAAAGGGTTAGCGAAGCTCCCTCATAAATTGGTCTTTAATCTCGAAACGAACATCCGCTCGATTGCGGTCTTACGAGACCGGCCCTGATGCCTCTAGTCTGTCAATGCCAAGTATTCCTCAAGAGTGAGGTCATCGATGTTAACCACTTCCATGGTTGAAAACTTGAAAATATGATTGAGAAAAGTTTAAATATGAAATGAAAGACTCAATATTAATCCTAATATAGCTCCATGGCGTGGCGCCAAAAACTTGATCTGAGTTTTACTTACCATGTCTTAATATTTATAGTGTCTCGCTATACCTATGGTCTACCCTAATGCACTAACGCGATGTAGTGTGTAGTGTAGTAAATGGTAAGTCGAGGTCGGATTACAAGAGCTATGTCGTCGGATAATTACTAGTCGATTGTCACAGAATATAAATGGTTTGATAGGGTTTTAATTAATTAAACTACTAATGCAGAATATAAAAGCAATTAAATGGTAGAAAGAAAATCAATAGAGGAATAGTGGTGCTAACCTAGTTAATCCTCCTAACTAGTTATATCTACGTCTACCTACTTCCAATTACTTTAGGTGGGGTCAAATTCGAGAGGACAACATTTGGTCAATTCGCCCTAACCTACTAGCAAAGATGCCACACCAGGGGAGAAATCAGTAGCACGTCATAAGTCCTGTTGTTTACGGTCCCTAAGCTAGGAGTCATTAAGTACCGCTACATGCTAGATTCTAAATAGTGAGTGCGGCCGTTAGGAACAGACACTACACCCCCAAATTCTTAAGTTCATCCAAATGATAGGTGATCAGTTGGTCAAATCGCACAAATAGAAAGGGTCTTCAGTTGGTCATGTCTTACCCTTCCGTCGATCCAGCTCACCTAAATTGGGTTGGTCATATATCTAGGCAATTGGCCTCTACGCCATTCAAAACTCCAGACGAGGGGTGACTACCAAAGAACTATGCATGCATACACTAGAAATAAAGGTATACGAGTAAAGGTAAGCAAACAAAACAAAATTAAGGAGTCTGCCGGGCTAGCACCAAAGGGTGCTTAGCACTTCCTATTAATCATGCATATCAATTCAATATTCAATTACGAAATATTTATGATTGAAGAGTAAAAGAAATAATAAACACTAAAGCTTATAGTAATGGTGTGACTTCTTCCTTGGAACTTGACTCCGTATGCTTCCCAGACCTTCCTTGAGTATTTTCCCACGTTCTCCAGTATTGTGTGTGGAATGGAATGATTAGAAATCTTTGGAATTCAGGTAGAGCTTGACTCCGTCTCTTACTAGACCTTCATCAAGTAGTCCCATCAGTTCTACTCTTGTATACAATCCCTCACCAGTAACTCCATATGTACCACCTTCAGAAGATGATTTGAAGAAATTATTTTATCCAATGTTTGATGAACACTATGAGCCAATTGCTAATGATCTATCTAATCCATCTTACAGAGCTGCTATCTATCAATGAAGATAACCCTTCAGTTTCTATGTCATTGAGTCAAGCGCATCTTCTTGATCACTCGGTATCATCTTCAATTCATCAATCATCAAGTGTAAATCATGGAATTGTTTCTGGCACCTATGATGGAGATAACCCCTTTACTACTCCAGGAAGCTCCTTTGAGAACATATTTGCTCCGGAACCATCATCGAACCATCTTCATCGAGAAAATGATACGCTGCGCCAGTTCCTCAACAACAACCACACGAACACCTTAGAAAATGGACACATGATAATCCATTGGACAACATCATTGGAAATCCCTCTTGTCCAGTATCCATACGTAAACAACTTGCAACTGATGCCTTATGGTGCTTCTTCACTCTATCTTTGTCCAAGGTCGAACCAAAAGCGTTAAAAGCGCAATGAATGAAACGAAGTTGGTTCAATGCCATGCAAGAAGAAATTCATGAGTTCGATCGACTAGATGTATGGGAATGTACATGCTCCCTTATTGCTATGATCATTCTCTAAAGTGGATCTTTAAAGTAAAACTTGATGAGCATGGTGATGTATTAAAGAACAAGGCTCGATTGGTTGCAAAAGGATACGTCAAGAGGAGGGTATTGACTTTGAAGAATCATTTGCTCTAGTTGCTTGTATCGAGGCAATCCGAATCTTCTTGGCTAATTTGGAAGTAAGAACATGGTAGTCTATCGTGGATGTAAAACGGCTTTTCTTACGGAGTTCTTAAAGAAGTCGTATCACGTCAGCCAACCTGAAGTTTTGTGAATCCGAGCATCCTACTCATGTCTATCGCAGAAGAAGGCTCTTTACGGTTTGAAGCAAGCTCCATGGGCATGGTATGATACGCTATCAAAGTTTCTTCTATCTTTGGATTCAAGAAAGGAGATTGATCGACATTGTTCACGAAGTCAGGGCAAACATTTAATTCATGTTCAAATCTATGTTCATGATATTATTTTTGCCTCGATGAATGAATGTGGAGTTTTCTAAGGAGATGGGCTCCAAATTTCAAATGTCAATGACGGGACAAATTCATTTTTCTTGGGATTACAAATTTCACAAAGTAGGAGGCATTTTATTAATCAATCAAAATATGCAAATGAAATTTTAAAGAAATTTAGATTTGACACTTGTGACACCGTTGACACTCCCACGGTGGAGCGTACCAATCGGATGAGGACCAATCGGGATCATGGTAGATCAAACGAAATATCGAAGTATGATTGGATCCTGATGTACCTCGCCGACCGAGACCGATATTCTGTTCATGTATGCATGTGTGCTAGATATGGCTAAGCCTACAAAAGCACCTTGAAGCGGTTAAACGGGTCTTCGGTATCTCCAAGGAACCATCAACATGGGACTTTGGTACCCGAAGGACACGGTATGTAAATAACACCTATGCGGATCTGCGACATGCGAGGATGTCAAGATACACGTCGAAGCCCTGGAGGTGCTCAGTTTTTTGGTGATAAGCTTGTGAGCTGGTCTTCAAAGAAACAAATGAGCACTTCTATATCCTCTCAGGTGAATATACATAGCCATGTCATCTTGTTGTGCTCAAATCCTATGGATGAGATCCCAATTATCTGACTATGGCTTTGAATTCAACAAAATTCCTTTGTATTGTGATAACAAAAGTGTCATTCCTCTCTCTTGCAACAATGTTCAACATTCAAGAGCAAAGCACATCGATATTCGACATCATTTCATTCGGGAACAAGTGGAAAAAGGTGTGGTAGAACTCTATTTTGTGAGGTGAATACCATTAAGACATCTTCACCAAAGCTCTTCCTAGAAGCGTTTTGAGTTTATCCTTCACGACTTGGTGAAGAGCCTTCAACCGGAAACACTCAAACGCCTTCAAGAGGAAGACGAGGAGTAAATGGTTTTCTTCATCTATCTCTTGTATATTTTTTTTTTCAAAAAGCAAAATACAAAATTTCAAAACCAAAAAGAAAAGAAAAATATAAAATTTTCAAAATCCAAAAAAAAAAAATAGAAAATCTTGAAAAAATCTCAAAAAAATATTGTTTATTTTGTCATGTCTCTCTTAATTCGATATCATCTACGGACTTTGTGTTGACATTCAAAGAATGTCACCGGTTTTTAGATGTTCTTCGAATGTACATAAATTGCTTTAAAAAAAACAAAAACAAAAAAAAGGCGGAGAAAAATGGTGGTTTATTGTCATTTCAGGTAGTAACCCGTTTTAAAGGAAAGAACAGAGCCATGCTTAATCTTATTTTTCAAATCTCATGCTCTGATTCTTAAAACAAATGTTTGTCACCAAAAATACAAATGTTTTCTTTCCAAATATTTTTCCGTCCAATGATTCTTCTGAAAAATATTTGTCATCTAATGAAAACAAAATTGTTTTGAAAATACCTCGGACTCTATTCTTGAAAATCATCCGGGCTTATCTTTGTCAAACTCTCTACACTCAATCAACATCATTTCATTGATTGAGGGGAGAATGATTTCAATTCAATCAAAAGGTTATTTTCAAACAATGAGCATAAAAGAGCAAGGTCTACTTTTGGAAAATCAAAAAGAACAATGTGTTATACAATTGATTCAAGACCTTGGCTAATGTTATGTTTTCAAAAGATATTTATGCATGATCGATCAATGGAGTTTAAAGTCTCAAAATTTAATCCTTATCAGTTAAAATGTTTTTAAAAAAAAAGTCACTATTCTCCTCAAAAGCTCTCAAAATTTAATTTAAATCAATAGAAATCACAACTCTCAAAGGATTTGAAAATTGTGATCGGGGGAGAATTTTTGATTTAAATTGGATTTAAAGCCGATAATTAGATAAATAGTTTTATCGTGATTAACAAGCTCTCCTCCATGCATGCCAAACGATTTCAAAATTTTCCATACACATGTTGGGGAGCATTATATCAAACCAAAATGGATTGAAACATGGTTGATTTGTCTCTAAGTGCAGGTTTTCCCTAATATGTGCTAAACAATTTCAAAATCAGATGCACATATTGAGGGGGAGCAAATTTTGAAAACCACATTCTTTCCTGAAAATATCTTTAACTGTGTAAAACAGATTTTGATTGGGAAAGTAATGTCGATAATTTTAGAAAATAATTTATCAAAGAAGTGAATTCTTCCTCTTGCCTCCATGTGTTAAACTAATTTCAAATATACGATGCACATGTTGAGGGGAAGCGTTTTCTAAAATATCAAAACTACTCAGGTACAAATGCTTTGATAATATATCACAAGTACTTGGATTGTTTTTCAAATGGTTTTTAATTGGTTCCAATGGCTGATGAACAATACCAAAAGACCGACAAAATTTACTTTATGTATGGTGATATAAGGATGGTTAGGTTAGGTATTCGTTCACGATCCGCCAGAACCGGAGGGATCTACCCAGGGACAATCCACTAGATAGTGTAGAGTTCTTAGGTATGATGAAAAAAGGAGAAAAAGTGAGATATAGGGAAGAGTCTTGGAGAGATAGAGCTAGAACTGGAATAAACCCAACAAGGTTCTAGTAATGAAGTCTCCGTAAGCATTTGGAGGTTGAAGAATGAAAAGAAATAAATCTGAAAAAGGTGAAAATAAATAGCCCTCCATTATTTTCAACCTTAGAGGCGGGTTCAATTCATATGCTACGGTTGTTACCTAGGTAACACCGGTATTGAACAAGAGGTCATGGACCCAGTGGCCTTGCACTACATCTTCCCAAGCTACTCAAGTTCCTCTTAAAGGACTTGTTTCATTCTCACAGGGGAACCTACATTATCTATCGACTTTCTCTTAGAGATGGTTTATATTGAAGAAGGAGACCCTCTCCTAGTCTCATAGGAACCAAATGTGCACAATTGAGTCTAGAGCCACGAGATCATCAATAAATCTCATTAAGGACACGATCAATGAAGACTCTCCGTTTCACACAATGTGGAAAGAGAGAATATATTTTAAGAGTCCCTCGCATTATCCGTGGTATTGCGAACATCGAGTGATATGCTAACATATTCACAATGAAGATGGGAAGCCTTCTAGAGCCAACATCAAACAAGCTCTTGGTAGGTGGCATGTGAGATCTATCCAATAGATCAACCATGTGACAACTGAACAGAAACAATGGGGCCATTCAAAATTATGAATCAATCACGGTTGGTTATGGATTAGACGGATACCTTTGAAAAACCGGTCGTTGTGCTCAAAATAGTTTTCACTAGCATCGACGTGTATTAATATTTCAAATTTAATAGGTGTTTATGATTGATAAGCGATTTTCCTTAAAACCTTGGTTGTCTGCAAAAACATTTTATTGAAGCGTACGATTGTTTTCAAATCATTTTCATTAATCAGTGAATCTCAAATTATTTGGTTCACTCACTCCGTGTTGTCTTCTTTGAGACGTTCGGTTTGAAACGGCTAGAAGCATTTGCGAAACCCCGCCAAGGAGATTCTTGAATATACCTTATCACAGTAGTACTTGTCTGATCAGCGGGGAACCATGGGCGTGTACCTCCATTCCAACGAAAGTGATCGAAGACACTTTCATTTGTTTTATTGCTATCTTGTTGTATGCGTGTACACCCAGCGTTCAGTTGTCGAATGGAGAGGTCAATCCATAGCGCGTGCTCACACATCACATTCATTTCAAAGAAATCATGATTAGTGCATCAAACTCTCGATATTCTCACTCTATGCTTACGCTACAGCTGCTTTTGATATCATGAAATCAATAAAGCTTCCGCTACAGATGAAATCATGATCGGAATGTGAGCATGTATGAGTCCACTGTCACAACATCAAACAATGTCAACACCATAATGGAAGAGTCGAGATTTTATGCAAGTGATGATCTCAAAGGCGATTCAAAAACTCATCATCACGTGGATCAGTTAAAGACATCCACTCGAATTATCCAAACATGCAAAACATGAAGAATCAAAGACTACGAGCTACATAGCAATGAACTTAAACAAGAATCCAAGAACAATCTTAATGTAATATCTGTTTGTATTCAGTGTAATTTGGTGACCTCCTTAGGGGGAGATTGTTAGGAATTAGAAAATCCAGTCGTTAAAGAGTCGGTCACCTCAAGTATATATATTCGTTAGAAAGCTCGTAGTCGTAGTCATTTAATATTAGTTAGTATTTAGTTAAGTAACACCGTGGAGGACGGACGGGTCTTTACCCACTGTATGCCTGATCCACAGCCCGTAGGAAGCGAGTCTTGTAAGAAACTATAAATACCCTCTACCTCCCAAGGTAGAGGGTTGGAGCCTCAATACCATTTTTCTTTGTTTCACATAGTTCCCAACTCTCTTCCCTTTCTCTCTCCAAAACTTTCTCTCTCTAAAACTTGTAAACGCCCCATATGCTATTGGTTTGATGTGTTTGTGAAATCCTATATCTTACACGTTACTCCTTTAAGTGTTTTGTCAATTCTTCGTCACAATAAGAATGCACAAAAATCAGAACACACATCTAAGAATTCCCACTTCACCTTCAAATAAGCAATAAATAACCTCCTTCGTAATCAATTCTTCAATAAAAATGAGCCTTTTAAAAATTTTAGGAACAAATTCCAAACTCCTTGTGTGTGTGAACGAAAATCCCATGTGTGTGTCAACCGACATCTTCCAATCACATCCGAAAACCAAAAATCATGTATTGACCGATATTGATAGAAATCACAGCGTAACAAAACATAGTCTCGGATTAAAAATCACACTCTTCATAATCTTTCCATATCAACTCGAATCAATCTGCTCATTACTCAGCCGAAAACTCGAAAACGTGTATAAACGATTGTAACCATGTCTACCAAATTGTCATTGTTTTTTAGCAACAGTCAAATTAACTTGTAAAATAGTTACTACCCAAATCATTGATAATCATACCCTCATCATAAGAAAACATGACCACGTCAACTGTTTATATATTTACAATCAAAAACAGCTTCAAACAGCAGTAAGATGAACAATAGTAATGTAATATCAAGTAGCAGTATTAAGCATATCGACCAATAGCAGTGCTAACTTAATACCAAGTAATACTAAGATTAACCAAGCAGCACTAAAAATTAACGCTTAGCAGTTTTACCTATCATCAATGAACGAGCAACATTAACGTGTTGTGCAGCAGCAGAAACTAGATCGTAGCAGCATTAACTTGAAACGATGTACCAATATGTAGAATTAGTATTAACATTGCCTTGAACCTGCTGATCATGTGACGTCTTGTAACATCATTAACGTTCCAATGCAACAAACTATTATTCAACTTCACCATATCTTACAACAATCATCCTTGTCATGACAACAGCAGTAAATAGCAGTATTAAGTTTATAACTGGCAGCAGTAATAAGTACACAAAAGCAGCACAAAACGTAAACAAACAGTCGTAATCTTCAAACGCAGAACTAACCAAATATTAATATAACTATTGTTTCAGCTGTACAAACCGAAGAAATAATAGCATTAGTAATCGTTTGAAGGTAGTAGAAACATTAAGAACGAGCAGTATAAACTGTTGTACATGTAGCAGTATAAACTAAAAGACAGTAGCAAGAAAGATCACGAGCAGTTTGTACGTGATATGAGCAGTAGATATAACATCTCAATTAATGTTTTATACATGATCACCAATTTGATATATTAAAGTATATCATGAAACGAAGGGCTTGATTTCATAAGAATTATATGCATGCAAAATATAATCGATCATGTGCTTTCCCAATTTATAATCGACCAATTTATATCAGTACGAGGTTTAAAGTAATTAACCAATCATGAATACCATGTGCAAGATCACAAACCAAGCATGAATATAAAGGCCGATTTTGAATAAACCTTAAAAATTCAAATATTAAACCTTTGTATGCATCCATATTCGACACCTTATAACTTACACATGAAAGCTTCGATCGATGATCCCTCCAATGAAAAGTTAGATGGGTATATAGATAAGCTCGAGTAAAAATTGTAGCCCGATCCAACGGTTAACGACAAAGTTATCACCCTTTGAAAACTATGCTGCAGAAACACTACGAAAAATTTCAGTTTCAAATTTTTTTTCTTCCATCTTCGTCATGCTTCGACCAATAAAACCTTGTACGATCCTAGATATCACGAGCAACCTTGCTCTGATACCACCTTTTAGATCGTTGTAGCTCAAGGTTGTTTAGACCTCATATTATCTAGGACACACAATAACGAAAGCGAAATATTCAACAATGAATTAATGTTATTATGACATAACACTCCAAGCTTCAAATACTATTTGATCAAAATAATACGGTTACACTTAATCTGTAACAGGAATCAAGAGATTCTTATAGCTAAACTAAACAAACTCTAAACCCTAGACGTTTATACCCTACGTCTAGGTTACACACACACACCTTTAACGACTACATTATGGAAGACTTGTACATTAAAACCTATACCCCATGTCATCTTTATATACTAGAGAATTAGGGTTTACAAATCTCTATGAAGGACTAAAAAATAAATCTTCTTTTTCAATCAAGTCCTTCCATCTTTTTGTTAGTTTCATTCTTTTCACTTTGAGTCCCTCTTGTTTCATTCTTTTCGTTTTGTTTCATCTAATCAATAATCCTAACACCAGGTTTATTCAATTATTTTTGGATCTTCAAAAATAACACTTTCAGTCTCACAAAAACATTTATCTACCCAAAATCCTCACATCCAAAATTTTCTCAAATATGTCAAGGGGTATGAAGGGGTATAGTGGGACTGTAGTGCCTTTGTTTTCATCTATGTTACTTGCAGAGGGTGAAGGACCATCAAGCACAGATAGATCCCAACATACACCCACAGATGGAGCTCAATCAGACACAAACCAACCTTCATTAACAAGTAGGCATACCAAACAGGGGAGTGGGCCAGCTCAGACCCATTCTCCTACTAACACTGAACCAGATGAGCCAACCTCAGGTGATGCACGAGGTAGAATGGTTAGGGCTGCCACTACTCAACTAGGCTTAGAAGTTGGTGGGACAGTGGTAACATACATAAGACCCAACCCATGCCAACACCTAGTGAGCTTGCCTCACAGGTGGACCTAGGCAACATCTAAAAATGGGGGTTGCTTCTGCTCAGGCTAGGCCTGGGAAAGTAACTCATTGCCCCATGACCCACCTCTCCCAGCAGGTAACACAGCTGGAAGTGGTGAGAGCAGATTGACACTTCAGGAATTGATGAATTTGTACAGATCTTTATCTCAGAAGGTTAAAAAGCTGGAAAGTGATTTGGAGGAGACCAAGAAGAATGCCTCCAATGTCCATACCAAGATGCTTCTCAGGATGAAAAAGTTGGAGCATCAAGTTAGAATTCTTTCACAGCCTTCTGCAGAGACCACTCCAACCACTGCATCAAAGAAAAGAAAGACCAAATTCATGGTGTCAAGTACTTCCAGTGAGGATTTTCCCAAACAGGGGAGGAATTCAAATATTCAACAAAGACAGGAATTTGGTGATTGGAAAGGAGGGGCACATGAAAGTCCTTTTTATCATGAAGAAGAGGAATTTCAAGTTCAAGTTGATACAGAGGCCAAGAAAGATGATGAAGAAGTACGTAGTACATCTGCAAGCACTATCAATACTATCCCAGTTAATACTGTTAGTGTAGTAGTTAGTACTGTTAGTACTATGGTTAGTACTCCTGAGGTTTCAGAATCAGTATTAACTCCTCTGTTTCAGATAGCTGCAAAATTACAAGAAATAGCCACTACAGAAGCTACAACCACCACTACCACACCACATGATGATATAGAGGGTAGTGATAATGAAGAAAAGGATAAGCATGTTGTTTTAGGGCTACAAAGTTTAAAGAAATCAGTTACTATCTCACTTGTTTACAAGAAACCACCTGTTCTGTACTTGAGAAAGAAGCCTAAGTCAGCAACCAAGCCAAAAGAAAAAGGTGTTTTCATCAAAGAATGAGCCATTGATTTAGGGAAACCAATTATAGTAAAAAGGTAAACTCAGACGTATGAGGTTTGAGTCCCCATATCGTATCCCAACGAAGGATGAATGGATTTTTATAACTCACGTCGCATTTTACGATATTTGAATAGTGAAAATGGGCAATTACTGGGGAATTAAGCTAAATAAGGCAAAAAATAGCTAACATTAACTACTTATGCAACTAAAATATCTAAACTAAGCAATAGGGACCTAAAACGCACTAAAAATCCAAAAATGAGCACTCTCGGGAAAAAACCCTAGCCTAAAAAAACTAATGTAAAACAACCCCAGAAACGTAAAACTAATTTTCCTAGGAAGAATACTACAAAATAAAATTTTGGGAAAGATGAAGAAAAGATGGTGACTTGAAGATGTATATGTCGTGTATGTAGAGAGAAAGAAAGATGAAAAGAGAGCTTCTATTTCATAAAGAAAACACACACTTACACACTCAAGCACACCCCTCAAATGACACATTTGAGGGGTATTTATACTCAAATACAAAACGCCCTAATGGGCTTGGCATGGGCTTCGTGTGGGCTTGGCATGGATTACAACTTAATAATGGCTAGCTTAACATAACTACTAACCATTTAGCTTAGCCCAATCCACGAGCCCATTAACTATTCTAATACAATGTCTAACACACGTTACAAAGTTCCTAAATGTGAATAACCATCAGTTCTATTAATTACTATTAAGGCTAACAATCTCCCCCTAAGGGGTGGTCATTCAAACAATGCTCCACTTGATAAAGGTCTTTAGATTTCTTGAGCTTGAACTTTATGTGTCGACATAGAATAGTCTTGATTCTTTGTTCCTTCATGCTTTGTGATCAGTTAATGGTGTTGTCTGTCGTTTGTCAACTTCTTTGGGATAGGTGTCTCCACGTCTTTCTCCACCATGCTCACACTTCTTTTGACTTTTAGTTTCCATTGTTGAGAAGTTCTCTAGTCTTTAAACTTTGTAGATTATTTGACATTGACTAAGAATCATCTTTCACTTTGTGTTGCCTTTGATTTTGATGAGAACTTTCATGTGTTGTGATGTTGGTATGAGCATGGAGAGATGGTGCAGTCTTTCCTCCAAGGAACAATCATCAGTACCTGCATGAATATGTTAGTTGAAAAATACCAATCGATCATTGTAGACTTTTCTTAAAAAATTGACCACTACGATTGTTTTACTGATGAATGTCTTGATTCCATTTACCTTGGTCGGGCGAATCAGTCGTCCGCCCATTGAGGGACAGTTATCATTACTATCAATAGATTCAAGTAACGACCTACATCTTCAGGATTCAATTCGTGAAAGCAATCTCCTTAGCGGGATTTCCAGCACTTACAAGTTTGAATGTCGAGGGTGTTAACAGCATAGTGTGAAAACACATCTCTAATTCTAACAAAGGCTGTTCCTGAACTGGAGGCCCTCAAGTAGGCTAACACGATATACCGAAGTATATCTACAATTCAGGTGAGTTGCTAAAGTACACCGAAGCATCACTCCATGACTGTAGACCATTTGAGACACACTAAGCATAATCCATAAAGAATTACCGAAGTGACCTGCTGTCAGGGCTGTTTGATGTTGGCCCTGGCAGGAATTTCCATTCAATCACTGAGGATCACAATTGTAAATCCTCTCATAAATGTTCTGGCATATTGCTAAGATCTGCGTAGGACTCTAGAATATATCACTTGTGTCCTTATTGTTGAACAACAAGAGATGAAATGTCAAGTGTTCCTAAGAGATCTTTTGATAAATCACGTGGCTCTAGACTCAATTAGTGCATTTTGGTTTTCCTAAGCAGAGACTAGGGAGAGGTTCTCCTTCTTCAATACCAACTATCTCTAATAGAAAGTCGATAGATTATGTAGGGTTCCCAGTAAGAATGAAACAAATCCTTTTAAGAGGAATTGAGTAGCTAGAAGGTTTAGTGCAGTGCGTCACTGGGTCCATAACGTCTTTGTCTTCAATACCGGTGTTATCTTAGTGACAACCAGTAGCATATGAATTGAACCCGGTTTCTGCCATAAGTTGAATTATGGAGGGCTATTTCTTTTCACCCTTTTTCATTACTTTTCTTTTTAATTCTTCAACCCATTCTTTTTCCTTTCTCACATTACTCCTCTTTTCAATCATACCTAAGGACTTTTAATACTAACTATGGGTATTTTCCTTAGGTAGATCCCTCCGGCTCTGGCGGATCATATGACGAATTTTCCCATCCTTAGTCACCTTATAACTTCATGACTATCCTATGTTGCCATAAAACCTTTTTCTTGAAAATATCTCAAAGTGTTTATGATTATAAAACATATTTTGTTAACACCTTGAGAATTTTATATTTTTAGAAACACTCCCCCTTCACATGTGCTTATATTGTTTTAACTTAAATCTGCACAGTGAGGGTAGAGTTCGCACCTTATAATTTCTCTCTCTAAACTCTTAAACCATATGCCTAATATTATTATGTTATGATGTGTTTGTGAAATCCAATATCCTACAATTGGTATCAAGAGTCATGGTTAGATCATCTCTTTTACATATCCTTGGATTTCTAGTGGTTTTAGATGGTTTTTGAGTTTGAAAAAGTTTAGTGGTTTTTGCATCATTTGGATCATTTCTAGTGTTAAAGTTTGAATTTTGGGTGTACTTTTGTGTTTAGAATCATTGTAAGTGTTTGGGTTTTGATTTGGAAAACTTGAATCACTGTGGTTGAGCTTGTTTTGGATTGAAAAGTGTGTTTTTGAAGCTTTTCTTGCTAGCGACTTGGCTCTCGTAGTGTTTTTCATCGTAGCGACTTGCTTCAGTAAAAGTTAGCAAGTTACAGTGTTAGTTGTTAGCGACTTGAGCCTAGCGACTTGTCTATTGATACAAGCCGACAAATAGTACAAGTTAGTGGATTCTCCACTACGGCTAGCGACTTGGTGAGGTTAGCGATTTGCTTCAGAAATTGTTAGCGAGTTGTAGTGTAAATTGTTAGCGACTTGATACTAGCGACTTGGATCTTAGCGAGTTGCTCTTTAGCGACTTGGCCACTTAGCGATTTGCTCTTTAGCGACTTGGTTCATAGCGACTTGTGTTTAGCGACTTGGTTCATAGCCACTTGTGTGTAGCGACTTGGTTCATAGCGACTTGTGTGTAGCGACTTGGTTCATAGCGAGTTGTCTCTAGCGACTTGAGCATCTAGCGACTTGTAACTAGCGAGTTGTCTTCATAGAGGATTGTTAGAAGCGGTGTAACCATTTCATCAGTGCGTTTTGTTGACTTTTCCCGACAAAACTTCAAACGGCTATAACTTTTGATCCGTAACTCCGTTTTCAGGGTTCTACCCATCAAAATGACCGTGAGAACGAGGAGAATGGCACGCCGAATGAACGGGTCAACCCTCGAGGACTAAATCAGCTCCGAACAGAAGTTATTGAGGTTTTTAAGTTTTTAGACCTAAATTTCTCCGTAAAGTCATGCATCAACCAACCCAAATCACAACCAAACAACATCTTTGCTAATCCTACAAACAATCATAAGACCTAACACACAATTTTCTATCATTGTGTCAATCCATCAGTTATCTTAACACGTTCTATTGGTCACTATATCACAGTTTCTTTTTGATTTTGTAAAATCCCGCGAAAGAATCTATTTCTCGGTTTAAATCATAGACTTGTAAAATCCCGTGTATACTACAACATCATGTCTTACACTACTGACTCAGTAATTTCGGAAGTACTTAAATTGTATGATGCTGTGGATAACAATGATAATGTATGCTACACTGAACGGTTAAAGATGATTGAATCAGTCAATGAGGATGTGATATCTCCGGGTTCAGACTCTGAAAATACAGAAATGCACCAGTCAATGTTATAGAATGCTTGTGCAAAGGATAAGGAAAGTTGCATTGAACCTTATCGACAACTTCATTCACACCTCACATTGCTTCAATCTATGGGAAGTAAACGAACAGTTAATGCACTTTTCCGTCAAGAACTATCAACGTTCAAGAGCACATTATTCTTAAAATTAGAACAATTGGAACAACAACTTGATAAAGAAATGGTTCAAAAGGATAGTTCCAGTGCTGCACTTCAAGTGATCTACAACCAATTTCAGTCATTCATCAGTGGGGAATTTACATCAGATTATGATCAAGACATGACTGAAATGTCTTTCTAGAAACACATTGGAATGGAAATTAGCGTGTTCATAGATACACTTATCCAAATCATGGATAATGTGGAGAAGTATATTGAGGAAGTTACTCAGAAAGATGAAAAAGTGGATGAGTGTCTGGTGCTGTTGAGAGATAGTTGTGATAAGTTGGGTAATGTATCTGTTGAAGAATCGGGTGTTACTGAATGCAGAATGTCAGAGGCAACAAATAATGATGAGTCGGGTAAAGCACCAGATGATGGATCAGTTGACATTGAATACAGAGGCTCAGAGATAGATAAGCTTGACACAGCCAGCAGTCCAGTGACTCTTGTTACACATGATGTGGATGCAGATATCATACCAGAAATTGAGCAGGTGTCATCTGATGAGGTACCCTTAACTGATCAACATAGTGCATCTGCTAAGGTACCTAAACATTCTGATCTTAATGCTAAACATGATTCTGATAAATGTTCGTTGGTTGAGGCAGAGTCTAATAATTTCAAAACGAATAATATGGTTGATAAAAAGGCTTTTGATGAACTTTCATACAAATTCTCAAAACTTGAAAAACATTGCATTTCACTTGAAATTGCGATACAGAGTAAAGAGGAAAGTTTTCAAACTAAGAAACCATGTAAAAATCCGGAATTTCCTGAATTTCGTGAACTTTTTGAAATAAACGATTTAAAAGCTCATCTTCAAGCCAACAACTTGACTATCAACAACTTGAAGAAACATATTTCTGATATGCATGTGAAAAGTAATTTGGTTACAAGTAACTCTGATGTTAATGTTAATGATGATATTCAAATAAGAAATGATGAATTAGCGGTTTGTGTGGCCAAATTACTAAAGGAAAATGAGTCTTTGAGAAAGCATCACATAGAACTAAGTGACTCTGTCAAAGAAGCTAGAACTAAGTCAATAGAACAAACAAACTCTTTGATAGCAAAAATTGATGATCTCAAAGCTCAACTTCAGGTAAAGAGTTTCGCTATTGTTGCTTTAAAAAATGAGCTCAGAAAAACAACAGGGAATAGTGTGAACACTAAGTTTTCAAAACCATCAATCTTGGGGAAACCAGTTATTAGACAACCAAATGCGTTTAGATCTGAACGACCAAAATTTTCAAAACGCGGTTTGCCTCCCAAGTTGATGCGAAACAAGTTTTGACAAAACCAGTCACTTCACCTCACTTGCCTAGGAAAATTGATATGAATGATTTGTATAAGAACTTTTATCTAGAAATGGCTAGAAAGAAGGCACAAAATCGCAAAGACGGAATTTTAGGTGCAAGACCTAGGGTGATGAATTCTTCGAGATTCCAAGGCACTGCTAGTAGTTCTAAACCATTACCTAGGAACACTAATCTAAAGACTAGGGATTGGCTTACATCTAATATTAGTTGCTTTTCGATTAAAGCTATTCCCATAGCAGATCACTCTAAGAAATCTAGATCTATTTCTGAATCCAAACAAGTTGTTTGCTCAAAGTGTCTGAAATGTATCTTTAATGCTAATCATGATAAATGTTTCACAAAATCCCTGAAGAAAGTAAATGCTCATGCAATGGTACAACCTGTTAAGTCTACGATTTACACTAAGTCATCCACTGTGCATATGAAGCAAATGAAACCAAAAGCCTCGCCTAGATGGTTACCAACTGCTAAATCTTTGGAAACTAGGAATAAGGATAAGTATTCCACTATGCATAAGAAGCCTAACAATTCTAGACCTTGCCATAAGTGGATACCATCTGGTAGAATTTTTAAGGATGTTGGTCTTAGGTGGATACCTACTGGAAAGCTGTTTTCTGATGGCAAAATCAAGGTTGACAGTGAAACCCCAAAGGGTTTGGATACTAATGTCACTAACCAATATATCTGCAATCAAGATTGTAATGTTAGTGCAGGTAGTCCTTACTCTGTTGCAGATACTTCGATCCTTCAATACATGGACTGGTTTAAAGTATGGATAACACAAGGATTGATATCTCATAACTCACGGGTTCAAGTAACTCAACCTTGATATTTACTTGGCTATGACGTCTGTTCACATCAGTTCAGGCCTCATACTTCATCATTATGGTGTCTGCAGATAACACTTCAGGCCCCGTTCCTCAAAGAAAAGAAAAGTGTACGGCTCAGTGCGCTTTATCTTCAAAAGAAGAGAAATCTTCATTTTTATGACCATTCTCATCCACATTTTTCATCAACAAGCTTCATGTTTTTCCATGCTCACTCAATCCTCAAGTGGATCTACGTTCATTGGTGTATATTCTTATTCACTGGTTAAATCAAAAATGGCAACTTCGGATGCAATTTTTGAGGGGGAGAAGAGTGAATATACTACATGTTGATGGATGTTTGAATAATGGTCATACGACTCTCCTCCAAAGCCTAATGTTTCACTTACTAAGGATAAATGGGATTCATTGTTTCAAGATATGTTTGATTAGTATTTCCAGCCGCTAACGAATGTTGTTCATCTAAGAAGTACTTCTCAGACTACTCAAGAAGCCCAATCTCCAGTTATTCCTCAAGGCGTTGATAATGACTATCATAATATTGCAGTTGCACTCATGAATAATGATCCGCTCTTTGGTATTCCTTTACCAAATCTTCACGGATTATTGTTCATGAATAATGATCCACTCTTTGGTATTCCTTGCCAAATCTTCACGGATTATTGTCCCTTCAAATGTGCACTCTGTAAATCAACCAAATGAACATTGAATATAATGACTACCTCATTCGCTTGAAGTTAATGGTGAATCTTCCAGATCAGTCTCTACATGTATACGTTTAGGAAGAATGCATTGATGTTGAGGAATCATTTGTTTCGGTTCATTCAATAGGTCAATGTACATCCGATTGTATGTTTTTTCACGTGTTGGGCATTTGACACAAGTTGATTACTTCGGAGTTAATCATTTATCACTTATTTGATATTGAAGTTGACTTTCACAAAGGCGTGTTCTTATTTGAAAACTTGCTCGAGCTTAAGAATTTGAGTTGAAGACTTGGTTTATCTAGTTACCAGCAGTCTGGGTGGATGGTTGAAGACCTGGTTAACTATCACTATTAGGAGTTACGTTGCTTTACTCAGTGTCACATGCAGATGACGATGTGGATAATCTCAAGAGGTGTTAATGTCTCATACTTTGTTTTAGTAGTGAGTACTTAGATATTTGCTTGAAGCATAGATTCTCGACACCGTTCTTCCATCATTAAGTGCAAGCTTAAGATACAAATGCGGGGAATTCGACTTCAGTTTCAAGTTTGGTATATCGGGTTTTCTTCAACAGTGGTCACTTTAAATTGTCTACTTATGGGTTGATAAACATAGTCAGAGAGAGTTTCTGTGGCAGTTGATTCTCACAGGATTCATTTGGGCTATTTAAGTTCTTCTCACAAGATTTCAAGTTTATGGGTATATTATGTTTTGCTGATTCTGAGGTATCAAAACCAGCAAGGGGGAAGGAGACATATATCTAAAAGCACGAGTACACATGATGAACTTAACACTTCTACCTGATTGAAGTTATCCCGGAAAGACAATGGTCATTACCGTAGAGAAACTCATTGTTTAATTCGTAGCCTTTGGTGTATTATTCCAACTATTTGGGGGAAGGATATATTATTCCAACTATTTGGGGGAAGGATGTATTATTCCAACTATTTGGGGGAAATGGTCTGTGGAGACTTTTGGTATGTGTTACTTCAGCCTTCAGTTGGAAGAAATGTGAGAAGAATATTTGGAACGTGAGATGATATTGCTTATCGACATCTTCTATATGACTTATGATAAAGTGATTCCGGTTAGTGTTTCATGTACACAATGTAATGATGATTCCGATGAGGTCGCAACCATCAGGGGAGAGATATGTAATGCTGATTTCGATGATAAAGTTACTGTGATGTCTTTGCTTCTACTCTGGTTGGGTACTTGTGTACATAATGGGCTGATTGGTTATATGGAAGATATCTGGAATGCACTTGGTAAAATGAAGATGTTGTTATATTGTTCCCTTGAATAGACAACTGCTTAATCTCGAAGAGTAATGTGTACATCGGGGACGCACAACAGGTTCATGTTTTGGGGGGAAGCTACCAAAGTCTCACTTTCAGAAGGCTCAAGTTCTGTCGACGATTCAAGAGCCTCGAAAGCTTTGGTGGTGAAAGTGTAAGAGATGATGACTTCTATCTTCTTCAAAGTACTGAACGATTTCCTTATCTCGGTACTCGTATCATCATCTTCTTAAACTATGTCTCTATCTTTGTATATATTTTTCAAAAAAGCAAAATACAAAAATATAAAACCAACAAAAACAAAATAGAAAAATATAAAATCAACAAAAGCCCATAAAAATCAGAAAATTGAAAAATACCAAAAATATGTTTTCTCAAGACATGTCTTCTGGTATCGATAACATCTACGGTCTTAGAAATGTCATTCAATAATGGCACGGGACTTTAGATGAAGTTCGAGCAGGAGGTGTAAATATTTTTTTTCAAAACATGTCTAAAATTATGGCTTACAGTTACGTCAAACTGTAACCCGTGCTGTATACTATGGCTTGCTATTACTTCTGATAGCAACCCGCTCTTAAAGAAATGAAAGTGCTACGCTAAACCATTTTTCTTATATTTCGTGCACTTATCCTAAAACAAATTTGAGGAAAGTATGTCGAACGACTGCTGTTCCTACTCAAATATTTTTCCTTCTATAATTCTTCAGAAAAATATTTGTTTTAACAAAATGGTGGAAAATGAGTTGCTTGTAAATCAATCATATTCAGGGTTTTCGTAAAAATTGAAAACTCAATCAATGACTTCAGCGCTTTTAAACTTTTCAAAGAAAGAGTCATTGATTGAGGGGGAGAATGTTTTCAAATTTACATCATCTAACGGACTTTCTTAATCATCCTACGTGCTTATCTTAAAAAATATAATTGCCTATGTTGAAGGACTAGGTTTCTAGGATATGATTGTTAGGATTAGATGATTATAGATTGATTAACACATTATTCCCATACCTTATATGATCTGATTGTTATGTTGCATTGACTTTTATTAGTCGATTGCTGTTTGGGTGATGTCGACCACCATATAGCTGTATGTGTGTTCACTAACGTATGCAGGTATATTGGTATATAAGAATGTTCCCGATCCGGATCCCGCAACTGAATATGATTGGATGCCGAAAGGAAAGGGTAACTATATATTGGGTTGACAAATGAAGAAACGGAGCTTAATTGGACTTCCAAGGAGATTTGGCATGGAAAATGCAACGTAAGAGGTCTCACTGCATCAGCAGATGGTTTTCTTCAAAGTGATTGAAGAAATGGAGCTTAATTTGACCTCATTTGGCATTAAAATGCAACGTAAGAAGTCTCACTGCATTAGCAGACGGTTTTTCTTCCAAGCCCTACAGCAGCAACATCAACAGATGCAGCTCAACCACCTAACGTATCTTTGTGCAGGACAAGTAGTGGATGATAACATTTGTTTAAAAACAATTTTTTAATAATATTGTTTTGATAAATGGAAAAATATTGTTTTGAAAATAAACTGGACTTAATTTTGAAAATCACCGGACTTCATTTTATCAAAACTTAAGTCACTCAATCATCGACTACGGTCATCGATTGAGGGAGAGAGTGATTTAAAATAAAATATTTTCAAACGATATTTCTTCACAAAAGTCCGTTTTGTACGATAATAAGTGGTGATCTAAAGATTTAATGTTATGTCATGGTATGATTTTTCTTTTGAATCAAGGTCTTTCAAAATAAAATTTTTTCTGTTCTTGTTTGATTGTGAAATTGTTTTATTTTACTAAAAGATCTCTTAAAACTATCATACCTGACACTAACAATCTTTAATGTCTAAATGGTCCTTATCTGTCATTTTTCAAAAATTGAATCTTGCCACGTCTTTCCCTAAAACTTTCTAAATGATTTAAATCAATCGGGATCCAAAATCTCAATTGGTTTGAAATTTTTGATCGAGGGAGAGATCGTGATTTAAATCTCAAATCTGTTTTAATGGAATCGGTTTTAGTCCTTTATAGGCACTCCTGCCTCCATGTACCAAATGATTTCAAATACACAATGCACATGTTGAGGAGGAGGATTTATCCAAAAACAAGATGAGTATTTAAACTTGGCCACATTTTCTCCCATGTTTTCTAAACCTTATTAAATCACTTGGGATCCAAAATCTCAAAGGGTTTGATATTTTTGATCGGGGGAGAATGTGTGATTTAATATGAAATTTGATAAAAGGTGATCATTTGATTCTATGTGCTGGCTCTCTCTAATATGTGCTAAACACTTTCGAATCTCGAAGCATATATTGAGGGGGAGCATTTCAAAAAGAAAATAAACTTCCAAGGTACAATGATTTCTATGTGTCTACATAAAGTACCTTGATTGATTTTCAAATGGTTTCTTAATGGCTTTTGTGATCGTGGTTGTGCTTCAAAAGAACTCTTTCCTCTATGTGATAAAAATGATTTCAAAAATCTAATGCACATATTGAGGGGGAGAATTTACCAAAAGAAATTCAAATGGCTCTTTCTACGGAAATTGTGATCAAGAAATTATTTCAAAGAACTCTTGCCTCCATGTGCTAAACAATTTCAAAATCATATGCACATGTTGAGGGGGAGCATTTCTAAATGATCAAAAACAATTAAGGTACAAAATGTTTTGATTTTATATCACAAGTACCTTGATTGGATTTTCCAAATGATTTTTCAATTGGTTTCGAGAAGGAATGAACTGTACCAAAAGACCGACCATTTTACTTTATGTATGGAGTTATAAGGATGGTGAGGTTAGGTATTCGTTCCCACGATCCGCCAGAACCGGAGGGATCTACCCAGGGACAATCCACTAGATAGTGTAGAGTCCTTAGGTATGATGAAAAAAGGAGAAAAGTGAGATATGGGAAGAGTGCGGACTGAGATAGAGCTAGAACTGGAATAAACCCAACAAGGTTCTAGTTATGAAGTCTCAGTAAGCACTGAAGGGGTTGAAGAATGAAAAAGAAATGAATGTGAAAAAGGGTAAAAAGAAATAGCCATCCAATAATTCAACCTTAGGGCATAAACCGGGTTCAATACATATTCTACTGGTTGTTACCAAGGTAACGCTGGTATTGAAGACAAGACGTCATGGACGCAGTGACGCACTGCACTAAACTTCCAAAGCTACTCAAGTTCCTCTTAAAAGGGCTTGTTTCATTCTCACGGGGAACCGACATAATCTATCGACTTTCTCTTAGAGATTGTTGATATTGAAGAAGGAGACCCTCTCCCTAGTCTCCGGCATAGGAACCAAATGTGCACAATTGAGTCTAGAGCCAAGAGATCATCCACAATATCTCATTAGGACACAAAATTAATGAAGACTTGTTGTTTCACACAATGTGGAAAGTAAGTATATATTGAGAGTCCTACGCATTATCCTTGTGGTATTGCCAGAACATCCGAGTGATATGAAAATATTCACGATGAAGATGGAAATCCTTCTAGAGCCAACATCAAACAAGCTCTTGGTGGGTAACATGTGAGATCTTGTCGTAAGATCAAGCTTGTGACAACTGGATAGAAACGATGGGGCGATTCACTCGTGAATAAAACTTGGTCCAGGAAATGAATTGACGAATACTTTTAGAAAAACCGTTCGATGTGCAAATCTTCTTTTCTCTAGCGCATCAAATGTGTATTCATGTTTTCAAACACAAAAAGTATCTCTGATTGAAAAAATACTTTTGGAAAAACCGTTCGATGTGTCAATCTCTTCTTTTCTCTAAGCACATCGAATGTGTATTCTTCTCAAATACAAAAAGTATTTCTGATTGAAAATTGATCTTTCTCTTAAAACCTTCGTCGTATTGCAAAACTCTTTCTTCTAAGCAATACGCAATTGTTTTTCAAATCATTTTTCATCAATCAGTGAATCTCAATTTGCTGGTTCACTCACTCTGTGTTGTCTTCTTTGAGACATTCCGGTTTGAGAACAGCTAGAGCAGCTGTGAAACCCTGTCAAGGAGATTCCTCGGAATTCTACCTGATCACAGGCAGTACTTGTACTTATCAACGGGGAACCGTGGGCCGTGTACCTCAATTCAACGAAAGTGATCAAAGACACTTTCGTGTGTTTTATTGCTAACTGTTGTTTGCAGGTACATTTAGACGGTTGCAGCTGATCAGAATTGAGGAGTCAATCCAAAGCCGCATGCTCACAGAATCCACACTTAATTGAAGAAATCATGACTTGTGCATATCTACATAACCTGGCTCTGATATTTTTATACTATGTTTCTGCTACGATGCTGAAAATATCATGAGCCAGTAAAGCTTCCGCTACTCTGATGAAAAGATGTCATGATCCAAAAAGTGTGAGCATGTCGGTCCAAAAGTCACAACATCACATGATGGCAACACAATAAAGGGTGATCCAGAGATTTACTGTGGCTGATGATCTCAAAGAAAGCTCGAAGATCATCAAGATGTGGATCAGTTCAAAGACCTCCACTCAAAGTACAAAACTATGCGGACTATGAAGAGTCACTGCTAAAGCACAAAGATGAATATGTTGAAGAATTAAAGTCTACGAGCTCAAGACTGAAGATTAACTAGAATGCTAGGAGTCGAAATGTAAATCATGGGGTGACCTCCCTTAGGGGGAGATTGTTAGGAATTAAAAATTCCATGTGAAGTGTCGGTCACCCCAACTATAGACTAGCACAAGTTAGCTAGTAGACATATCGTTATTTACTGTTTATTAGATTAGTTTTTAGTTTAGAGCAACACCATGGAGGACGGATGGGTCTTTACCCACTGTATGCCTAACCCACAGTCCGAAGGAGGACGTGTAGTTTGTAACTATAAATACCCTCTACCTCCCAAGGTAGAGGGTTGGACCTTTCACTCAATCTAACCTTTCTTTCTTTGTTTACTTTCTCTCTCTAGAAAGGCTCCCACCTTCTACTTTCTCTCTCTAAACTCTTAAACCATACGCCTAATATTATTATGTTATGATGTTTTTGTGCAATCCAATATCCTACAATTCGACATCACCACCACTACTTTATTAGAAAATTTTTTAATTTCTTTTGATGTGTACCTTGTTATTTTAATTTAAGTGTTGAAGATTATTTTTTTATCGATCGGATAGGTATAAAACTAGTGGAAATGTTAACTGACTTCTTGTTAATTGTTGTTGCTAAGTTATGTGGTAAATACTTGAGAAAATCACTTAGAAATACTGGTATTGGCTTAGTTGGTAATCGGCTTATTATCTTTTTCTTTCAGCTTAACCTCAGCCTATTCGACTTGTGTTATGCATGTCCATTGACTTGTTTGTAATAAGACTCGGTTGGGTGTCTTGGCTGAGATTAACCCCACCCGAGGTGTTTTGTAGCAGGGCTGTGGTGAGAATCACACACAGGAAGTACTAGTTTTGCTCACTTTTTTCCGACTCATACAACCTCTAAACCTATAAGGGTGAAGTGGTATCGAGCCCCATTTGCTTGTGTCGGGTTGTACCTGATAGACGCACGACAAGGTAGCCATGGTTTTATATATATTGCACAAATAATAGTGTCTATGTTATGGTACTCGTCAAATGACTTGCACTAGCACTATGGCTAGGTTGTGTGCAAAAGAACTCCCCCGTGCGTTTGTGTTTTACTTCGAGTCACAAGGGAGGACACCCGAAGGGTGATTGATTGTAACACCCCCAAAAATGGTTTGCAGCGGAAGAAAAGGTTTTTGGGATGCTACTCAATTGGATCATAACACAAAGTGAAAAATAAAGATTTTTCTTAAAAGATTTCATTTATTGAAGTAAAATAGAGTTTACAAAGGTTGATTTGTTGCGGAAAAATGGCCCATTAATAAAATGTGGTCCCCATACGTAAATCAGAGTCATCTATGACCATGCCATGCCAATGCCCAAGCGCCTCCAAAGTTAGCTATCGCCTTTTCATCCTGAAAATACATGCTAAAAAGTCAACACAATGGTTGAGTGAATTCATAGGTTTATTAATAAAGCAGTTGATCACAAGATTTTCAAGTTTAAAAGAAGCCATGGGCTACGTTGTTATACGCCCATAAAAGATAGTTGATATTATTGCACTAAGCTCATGAAACCAATACTAACCGCATACACCTAATTACTGTAAGTAAATAAAATTGCCCCTCTGAGATGTAATAGCCAATTACATAGAGATACCAAATATAGTGCGCCCCGGTTATTTCCGATAACCGAGTCGGGGTCGTCAGTTCCCATAGTACTATCCACGATATTTGCGTTCACTCGCAAGTGATTAATGGTTCATGATGTAGGGGACTTTTGGCTGGCAACTTAGGCAGAGTCATAATATCAAGAGTACAGCAAACAGTTTTCAAGCAATTGTGATCATAAAAGCAGTAGTAGCATGTATTCTCCCCCAAGGAGTTTATAAAACAGTTAAAAGAGTAAAAGTGGGGCTATGAACTCACCTTAAGTAGGATAATACAAGTTGGAATAACGTGCACGGAAATCGAGGTTCGGTGACTCTAACCGCAACCTAAATAATTAATATGTCTTAGGTTCGAGAAATAATGTTGTGTATGCAACTTAATAAAATGTTTTATCACCCGTACATGTTTGCATAAGAGTTTAATTGTGAAAACGTAGTTACGTCGAAGTTTTCTATTAATAGTCGTTATTTACATTTTAAACGTCTTAACAAGTATTTCTCGTAATTAAGTTATAGTGGTCTTGTTAATATGTATCAAGGAAGAAAAAAAATTACCGACGCACTTTATTTCATGTTACTATTGTCGTTATAAGTTATTTACGAGAAAACAGGGTTTTCCGACATTAACTTATATATTTCGTTAAGTTGTCAAAATGGATAAGTGGCCTCGGAAGACTAGTCATAAAACGACCGTTAATCATTATTTGAGACTCAACTTAGTGGATTTAGGGAGTATGCAACAAGGTATACAAAAGTCTAGAACTGAACGTCAGCTAAATCGGACCCAATCCTAAATAAAAATAGCCTCGAAGTTGGGTACTCACGCTATTTTTGTGGCTTTTGGGCAGTTTCCGGGCAAGTTTACAAGGTTATATTTTATTCGTTATAGATCCGTTTGACAAATGGTTGGACTTTTTAGAAAATAGGTCATGTCTATTTTACTTTTGTCACTGCTATTATTTTTCCATAAAGGACTCTATCTATGAGAAAAACAGGGTTGAACATGGTCTCTCGCAAAACTGCTCCTGACACTTAGAAAATAATATGACATTTTGGGCTGGTAAAATAGTTATCGTGGTCGTAACTTTAAATCAATGTATCTTGGTCGTTTTAGCTCCGTTTCTTAAGTTCTTTATATCCCCGATTTCGTATTTAAGTATACTAATATATTTTTAGTACTTCGGATACTCTAGTTAACTTTTAATACTCGATTTTACCTCTTTAAAGTCGTCTAACAGCTTTATTTGTTTCAGGAATTTAGTTTCCGACATTCAACTTAAAACTAGTCTAGTTTCTTCGTTATATGTCCGTTTTAACCCATTCAAGCGACCACGTTCTCATAATTGAGTCTATTTTCTATATTTCTACTCAAATCTTACTTACAAGTTACTGATTTTACCAGATTTAACCAAATGGGACAGCTTTATATAAACATGTTTTCAAAGTGTATTTTCTAGTCCAAAATGGGACAGCTTTGTCAAGAGGGTTATGAAACTTAGGTATATATAAAAATGAAAGTTTATGATGCAGTAACTTGTTACTAATTTAATATATTTAAGAAAAGTTACAAACATGTACAAAGGTGATACTCATGTTTATTTAAACTATGTTCTAGAAAATGAGAGAGCTCACGATTAAGAAATGTAAGATTATGAAAGTTTAGTTTGATGACTTACTTGAAGTAATGAGGTGATATGATCACTAGTGTCTAACGTAATAACCCAAAGAAGCTTATGAAACCCTTTGTAAAACCTTTCTTGCTTTAGATTTCCCAGTGTGAAGTGTTTATATGTAAACCATGAGTTAAGTGTAAGGGTGAGCAAGTGATATTTTGATTTTGTATGAACTGGAAATGAGGTATAAAGACTCTTTATATAAGAAAAATCAAAATATGGTTCAAGGTTACTAGATGAATAAAAAAAATGTGGCGTGGGTTGCTATTGTCAGACGCATGCTCAACAAAACAAAAGAAAAAGAGAGAGCACATGCATTCATACTAGTTCTCCTTGGTTCATACGCATGCATGGGGAAAAGATGGAATAAGAAAATGTAGCCTCTATAAAAAAATATATTAGGGGGGTGATGGGTTGCTTGTTGTCGACAAGAGGGGGAACAAGAGACCAAAGAGTAAAGAGGGATGCATGGTTTTAATACTAAAAAAAATGCTAGTGAAGCATGTGATGTTTGTTGGTGTCGTGTGTTGGTGATCAAAAGGGGTCAAAGTGTTGGTTGCTTTATAACAACACCAATCATGGTTTCTATAATAAGCACTCTACTAGCTAATTAGAAAATTTAAAAGTGTTCTTGTTTGTTAGAAGCTGCCGAAACCACAAGGGTGCCCAAAAGGTGAGTTTGTGTTTATGTATGCATAAATGTTGTAAGCGCGTAATAAGTGCGTTTTACGTTAAACTTCAACATAAAAAGTGTAACTTATAAAATTTGATTGAAACGGTTACATGCCATTTAATTTATGTAGATATAACTTTGTATAATACCGATTTACGCTAAAAGTCGTTTTCCGTTTACGCGATTTGAGTTAACGGTTTTGCGTAAAAATAACTATGTAGCCTTTCAAATTAAATAGTTTTGAGTTTAAAATAATTATCAAATTTAAACCATTAATAATTAAGTGTCGGTACCAATGCGGTGTCGTTATGTGCCGCGTGTTGATTTTTACGTTTTACGAGAAAATCTATCGTTCTTAATTCAATTAGGCTCGGAAAAATCCAGAAGTGAAACTTAGGAAATAAATATTATAATTTAATGCTAAAATTTTTGTTTGAAATTTTACGGGTTGTTATATTGATACTCTCGCTATCACAAGATCATGAGGTGGTCATATAAGTCTTGATGTGTTTTGCGTGTTCGGTTCAAGGTTCGTGTGACAAAAATTAGGTTACGATACACGTACTGTCAAAAGTTACTGTTGTTCCCTATTCACAATCGTATAAAAACAGTTTAAGCAATAAGTAAACTGATTGTGAATCAATGACTGAAAAGACGTAAGTAAAAACACACTGAATAATTTTCAACATAATATTCTTTATTAGAAACAAATAAAAAAGAATACATTACCCAAGTACTTGCGGAATAGTACTTGAGATTGAAATGACAAAGTGTAATAACTCCTCACTAAGCTCAGGCTATGTCTGAGCACAACTACAAGGAACCACTGAGCTATCTCAGGGACAGAGTTGTATTTGGAGGAGTGAAAGATGGCTTGTGTGTGTGTTTTACAATTAGTTCACAAGCTTAAATCTTCCACTCCAACTCTTATGCTATTTATACAAGTATGGTTTTTAACTCTTTCCTAGAGGACAAACTGACAGGTTACAGAAGACAAAATACTGATGTATTTTGTCTCTGTTTACAAAGGCTATATTGGGTAAGTGACAAGGTTACTTTCTTCTAGTCAATGATGACACTGAGCCTGATAGTTAAGTTGACTTTGGTTGATAAGGACTTCGTCTTATCTGTTTAAACTTATCCCGCCTTGTCCCACTCATTCTTCAGTCTTCATTTCCTTCAGTCTTCAACTTCAGTTTGTCTTCAGTGTAAGTAGTTGGTGAGAAGTTTCGTGATTCGGTGAGTTATTGTCATCACTCACTGAATCCACCATCTTCTTCTTGACTCAGTCTTCATCCCTTAAGTCCTGCCTTACTGAGTGGAGAGACTTCTTCTTTGTCTCTTACTGAGTATCCTGAAGATAGCTCACTGAGAGACTATGCGCTCAGTGACTTGTTAGTGTTTAAAGGACAACACTTAGGGTATTTTCTATTCAGGAATGCACTTTTTACATCCATTTGGTAAACTTTGAAGTTCATGTAGGTAGCAAATGCAAGGAAGATTCTGATGGCTTCCATTCTTGAAACAAGAGCAAATGTCTCATCATAGTCAATGCCTTCTTGTTGACTGTAACCTTTGGCTACAAGTCTGGCTTTGTTTTTAATGATAGTGTCGTTTTCATCAGTTTTGTTTCTGAAAACCCACTTCATTCCTATGACAATGACATCCTGAAGACTTTTGATCAAGGTCATGACCTTGTTTTTATCAAACTGTTGAAGTTCTTCTTGCATAGCCTGAACCCAGCTTGGATGTTTTAGAGCTTCAGTGACACTTTTAGGTTCTATTTCTGATAGAAAATCAGCATATAGACATTCATTGGCTGAAGCTGCAGTTATTTTACCAACCATGCTTCTAGTGAGCATGCCCTTAATGGGTTCACCAATGATGTTTACAAGCTCAATGTCCTGAGATTTTGTCCACTTACTTTGTGGTCTGGATCTGAGCTTGAAGAGGTCACTAGAAACTCAGGAGTGAGTTCAGGTGCAGGAGCCACAGAATCATTGAGATCATCTGATGAGATGCTTTGTTCAGGTTGGGGTACTTGAATCACAGGATCCTGAACATTTGGTTCAGTATTACCTATCCCAGTAGGGACTGATTGATTATCAATGAATTCACTGATGTTTGGTTGAGGAAAAGGTTATGGGGCAAGACATGGTATGAGATGTCAGCATCAGCTTCATAGGAGGAATTGATTTCAGTGTTGAACTCATCAGGAGGATATCTTGTTGAGTTATCAATTCCTATTTCCTCCACTGAGGTATTGGTGAATCTGATGCTTTCTGAACTTTCATCAAAGGTGACATGAAAGGTTTCCTCAACTTATTGTCTTCTGGTGTTAAACACCCTAAAGACTTTAGAGATCAGTGAGTAACCAAGAAAATACCCATCATCAGCTTTTGCATCAAACTTGCCTAGGTGATCCTTGTGGCTGTGAATGAATACAGGACACCCAAACACATGAAACTAGCTGATATCAGGAAGTCTACCTTTTAATATGTCATAAGGGGTTTTGTTATGTCTTTTGACAATGATGGACCTGTTTTGAGTGTAACAAGCTGTTTTGACTATTTCAGTCCAGAAATCTTTTGAGAGTGCTAAGCCATTTAGCATAGTTATGGCAGCCTCAATGAGAGTTCTGTTTTTCCTTTCAGCTACCCCATTTTGTTTCAGGGGTGTAAGGAGATGAAAATTTTTGAGAGATTCCTTTTCATTACAGAAATTCTCAAGTTCTTGATTTCTAAACTTAGTGCCATTGTCAATTCTGATTTGTTTAACAGTAATGTCATTCTGGTTTTCAGTATTCCTTATGAATGACATTATTGTATCAGCTGCCTGACTCTTTTTGGAAAGAAAGTATACCCAAGTGTATCTTGAGAACTCATCAACAATGAAAAGTGTATACTTCTCATGTTGGATTGATCTAGGACTGACTGGTCCAAAGAGATCCATGTGCAGGAGGTGAAGACAGCTTTTGATGGAGAAATTTGGTTTTGTTTTGAATGATGCTCTGTGGTGTTTGCCTTTTTCACAGGCTGAGCATGGTTTATCTTTTGCAAAAACCAGTGATGGTAAGCCAAGGACTTTATTTTGTTTTGCCAAGTTGTTGATGTTTTTGAAGTTTAAGTGAGAAAGTCTCTTGTGCCATAACCAGTTGACAGTTTCAGTGGCTTTGGAAAAGAGACAAGTTCCATATTGAGAGAGTGTTGACATGTCTAGGACATAAACATCATCTATTCTAGGGGCTATCAAAACAACTTCTTTGTTGGCATTGAAAATGGTGCCTTGCTTGTCATTGAATTGCATAATGTACTTAGCCTCAAATAATTGACTGACACTGATGAGATTGTATTTTAGACCATTGACATAAGCTATTCTAGAGAAAACTATTCCATTGTAGTATACTGAACCATAACCTTCAGTAGGACATGATGAGTTATCACCAAATACTACCTTGGGTCCTGGTTCCTTTACATACTTGTGCAGATACTCCTTAACACCAGTCATGCTTCTTGAGTATCCACTATCTAGATGCCAAATAGTCTCCCTGGCGTGTCTCTGCACAAATAGTAAACTAGATTAGTTTCTCTTGCTGACCCACATACTAGTGGGCTTGGGTCTAAAGGTCTGATTGAATTTGGCAATTGACTCATGGTCAGTGGTTGAGTGCATTGTGCTACCATAGGTTTTGTATTTGACGACTGAGGATGACTCAGTAATTCGGGGTTGCTTTGAACTTCTCTTTGCTTGGATGACACTGTCATGCTGGGATGTCTCATGAGCTGGATTTTCGTAAATATCACAGCATGTGTTCATGAGACAGTCATCAGGATGATGATCATTGAAGCCACAATGTGGGCAAGGAGGAAAAGGTTTAGCTCAATTCCTGTAAGCTGGTTTGGAGGTTGAAGCATATTGATGACCAACTTTGGTATGTTTTGCATCACTAAATGAACTTACATACTGTAAGTGATCAGAATTTTTGTGATCATCCTTTTTGCAGATCATACAAAAAAGGATTTTGTAGCAGTTGTCAGTCGTATGACTGGTATAATGGCACATATCACACTTCTGCCTGGGCTTGTTGGTGGATTTTGACCTTGATGAACTAGAGGAGGCTGACTTAGTTTCCTTGATTGAATCAGGAGCTTTTTTGATGGATTCCATCTTATCAGTCAGCTTCCTAACAAGTTCAGTCAGTTGCTGAATTTGGTCTGCTTCAGTGGGGACTGAAGATGTGGAAGTCTCAGTGGGAGTAGAATCTTGTTGGATTGGTTTTTTTGGTCTTTTCAGGATGGTTCTACCAAGTCCAGACCTTTCTTTTGGTGAGTGAGGATTAAATTGCAATGGAGTAAGCTCAGAGCTTGGTGCAGCACCCTGAAGAGGTTTCAGGGGTGGAAGCGGTGCTTGAGATTCTGCTTCAGACTCATAGATGTGTTCAGTACCACTGGGCACATCAGGGAGTCCAAGCATGCTCTTTAGAGCTTGGCTTTCAGGCTCTAGTATTCTTCCAAAATCGAAATTTGGAAGCTTACTCTCAGGGTTAACCCATTCAATCCAATCACTGGGCTTGGGAATTGACAACATATTAGTAATCATGCCACCAAATACAAATGGCTTTGGACTCTGGTCTTTGTTGTGAGAGTCAGGGAGATGATCTTCACCTATGACTCTCTTTTTGCTACTGGAGGCTCCCACAGCATCAAAGACCCTAGGGTTCTTGGCAGTCCAACTTTCAATGATATCTTTTTCCTTTTTAAGTTCATCTTGAAGAGCCTGATTTCTTTTGACTAGTTCGGTGTTTTGAATTTGCAAAGTGACAGCTTCAAGCTTAGCTTGTTTTAAAAGAAGCAGTTCATCCCTACACTTGTTCAGTTCAAAACTTAACTTGTTGTATTTTGAAAAAAAGATTTAATCGTTGCTCTTCTACAAACTTGAGGTCAACATTGATATAGTTCATATAAGACTTCCAATCAGAGTCATCATCTATAAAAAGTAAAATATTTACCTTCTTCATTGTGATGTTGACCCATTCTCCATTCCTGGCATGATTTTTCCCAACAACTAGCTTGTCCTCTTCTGAAAGAGCCATCAGTGCACTGACTTGCACCATTTCATCGTCTGAGGAGGCGGCTCTTCATCCCGTCGAATACTTGACAACTAGGCCCTTGTTTTTACCCTGCACAGATTTAACAGTGTTTGTTGTTTCTGAAGGAGTGGCCTCAAGCAGTGCTAGCTTGGCTTTGACTTTCCTGTACTTAGCTTCAAAATCTACAGTTTTGTTTTGATCAGATTTGTTTTGAAAATTTTGATGAGACTGATAGATTTTTGGTTGAAATTTGCTAAAGCCTGAGGACTGATTTGACCCTGATGGTTTGTAAGAGGGTTCAGAAATTGTTTTTGAAAAACAGTCTTTGGCAAAATGACCTCTTTTATGACACTTAAAGCATTCAGTGTCCTCATTAGCTTTAGCATTGGAAAAACCTTTGTTTCTTTTTATAAACCTCCAAGAGTTAGAAAGGAGTGCCCTTACCTGAAATTCGATGTTCATGTTATTTAGGTACTCCTCACTTGATCTCTCATCAGGCTCATCATCTGAATTTTCCTAAAAATCTTGAACCACACTGTTAGAATAAAAAGCAGTAGAGATAGGTGTTGAAGTGGTGGTCAGGGACTTCTTGACTTCCTGTGACTTCTTCAAGTCAGGGTATCGTCTGTTGATGAGGTTTTCCTCATAGACAAATTCCCCATAAATTTCAGGAAGTTCAAGATTCTGGATATGATTAGCATTCCTAAGTCCCTTAGAGAAGTTCAACCACTTCTCAAGGAGACTATTGACAAAACCAACATTGATTTCATCCTTGGACAACTTTACACCATCATTTGACAGTTCATTTAATAGAGTTTTATACCGGGTGTAAGTTTGAGACAGAGTTTCTGAGTCCTTAACCCTGAAGGTGTTATACTCAAGTTTCAGGTCCATTATCCTGTTTTCCTTGGTATCAGATGGACCTTCATGACTGTGGACCAGGTCATCCCAGGTTTGTTTAGTTGTACTACAGCTTATAATAGACTCCATAATATCATCAAGAAGACAAGATATGATGATACTTTTGAGCCTTTGGTCCTGGTTGACCACTCTCCTCTCATACTAAGTCCACTGAGCTTCAGGTTTAGGTAAAATTTCAGTAGTAAGGTTCCATCCCAGTCAAATAGCAAAGCATTCGCTTTTTCCATTTGTTAAATTTACCAACTTCTAGTCGTTTCCATTTGTTAAATTTACCAACTTCTAGTCGAGGGGCAACAGCTGAATAAGCTCCACCCTTTTTGTCAACAAGTTGGGGCACATCAATTTCAGCCATTAGGATCCTGATTTAAAAACATTTTTGTGCAGCTTAAAAAAGTTTTATAATCAGCCTGCTCTGATACCACTTGTTGTTCCCTATTCATAATCGTATAAAAATAGTTTAAGCAATAAGTAAACAGATTGTGAATCAATGACTGAAAAGACGTAAGTAAAAACACACTGAATAATTTTCAACTTAATATTCTTTATTAGAAACAAATCAAAAAGAATACATTACCCAAGTACTTGCAGAATAGTACTTGGGATTGAAATGACAAAGTGTAATAACTCCTCACTAAGCTCAGGCTAAGTCTGAGCACAACTACAAGGAACCACTGAGCTATCTCAGGGACAGAGTTGTATTTGGAGGAGTGAAAGATGTCTTGTGTGTGTGTTTTACAATTAGTTCACAAGCTTAAAAATCTTCCACTCCAACTCTTATGTTATTTATACAAGTATGGTTTTTAACTCTTTCCTAGAGAACAAGCTGACAGGTTACAGAAGACAAAATACTGATGTATTTTGTCTCTGTTTACAAAGGCTATATTGGGTAACTGATAAGGTTACTTTCTTCTAGATAGTTAGCCGTTCAGGGAAAGTTGACTTTGGTTGATAAGGACTTCGTCTTATCTGTTCAAACTTATCCCGCCTTGTCCCGCTCATTCTTCTGTCTTCATTTCCTTCAGTTTGTCTTCAGTGTAAGTAGTTGGTGAGGAGTTTCGGGATTCAGTAAGTTAATGTCATCACTCACTGAATCCACCATCTTTTTCTTGACTTAGTCTTCACCCCTTAAGTTCCGCCTTATTGAGTGTAGAGACTTCTTCTTTGTCTCTTACTGAGTATCCTGAAGATAGCTCACTGAGAGACTATGCGCTCAGTGACTTGTTAGTGTTTAAGGGACAACACTTAGGGTATTTTCTATTAAAATCCTAGACTTAAGGGGTTTGGGTATTTACTGAACCCAACAGTTACACTTTGAAATTTTGGGTTGTGTAATAGACTTTGGGCTCAAGCCCAGATGAAGGGTGTGTTTTTTTGTTTGTTATATGGGCAGCACGCCCATTGTGGCTAAATAGGGTGTGTTCGGTTTGTGTTAACACCAGGGCCAGCCCAAATCTTTGCGTAAAGGGTGTGTGAGTAACAAACTGGGCTTAAGCCAAATAATACAAAGGGGTCCGTTTGGTTGTATTTAACAAGACCACTCTGGCAACGGTTGACCATGCATATTATCGAACTTTCCTCAACTTAACTTCATTTCACTCAACTCTTTTTCCATCTCGTCTCCCTCTGTTAGGTTCCCATATTTGCAACACAAGCATCAATATGTTAGAAATGAGATAAGAAAGATCGGATGAACATAATACACACACACGTTAAGATAAAATAGAAAGGATAAGCATAAGTGTAATATGAAAGTGAACAACCAACTCCCAAATGGGAGTTTACAACATCATTTATAGCGAAGGAACTAGGGCAACACACAAGTTCCCTTCCTTTCCTTATTGGGCTTGGATCAAGGCTTATGGGCTTTCTACATAAGCCTTGCCTTTAATACTAACTTAAAAGCCTAATTAAGCAACCTATTACATATTGATTACAAACACTTGAAATATAGTTTAGGAGTGATTCCAACAATCTCCCCCTAAGTGTTGGTAATTAATGACTTAAGTAATCTTTAAACGTTGTTGTTACTGATGTAATAGTTGCTTTGACGTCTTCTGACATTCTTCTTTCTTGTGAGAACAAGTGCCTTGATTCCAACAATCTCCCCAGTGTAGGGATCTTGTTTCTTTTGAAGTATTATGCTTTGACGTCTTTGACGTCTTTGATTTCTTTGTTCTTTAAATTCTTTGTTCTTTGTGGTGGTTGTGATAGTATGTTGTTGTCAGCTACAGGTCAGCTTCGTTGCTCCAGCGTCTCCACGTCTTTCTCCAACATGCTCACACGCTCATTTGACAATGAATTCTAGATGTGAAGTAGTTCTCGAGTCTTTATAACTTTTTAGATTCTTTGATAGATGAAGAATCATTAAGACTTTGTGTTGCCTTTGATTATGAGAGAACTTCTTTAGTGATGTTGTTAGTATGAGCATGTGGAGAATCAGCACGATCTCTTCCTCCCGCGAGCATCCATCAGCAGCAGCATCTCCGGTACAGTCACGAACACCAATTGATCATTCTAATCTTTTCATAAAGAATTAATTACTACAATTGTTATACTGATGAATGTCTTGATTCCATTCACCTTGGTCGGGCGAATCAGCTGTCCGAATCCCGTAAGAGATAGTTGGCATTACATTGAATAAGTTCAAGTAATGACCCACATATTCAGGACTCGATTTTTGAAAGGAATCTCCTTAGCAGGATTTTCAGCACTTACAAGTTCGAACTTCAAGAGTGTCAACAGCATAATGTGAAGACACATCTCTAATTCTAGCAAAGGCTGTTCCTGAAACCGGATGCCCTCAAGAAGGCTAACACAATATACTGAAGTACATCTATGGTTCAGGTGAATCGCTGAGGTAAACCGAAGCATCACCCCACGACTGTAGACCGTTTGAGACAACACTAAGCGTAACCCACAAGGAGTTACCGAAGTGACCTGCTGTCAGGGCTGTTTGATGTTGACCCTTGCAGGAGTTTCCATTCAATCACTGAGGATCACAGTTGTGAACCCCTCATAAATGTTCTCGACAGATTGCTAAGATCTGTGAAGGACTCTAGAATGTATCACTTACGTCCTTATTGTTGAACAACAAGTGATGAAATGTCAAGTGTACCTAAGAGATCTTTTGATGAATCTCGTGGCTCTAGACTCAATAGTGCGCTTTAGTTTTCCTGAGCGGAGACTAGGGAGAGGGTCTCCTTCTTCAATACCAGCAATCTCTAAGAGAAAGCCGATAGTTTACGTAGGGTTCTCTGTGAGAATGAAACAAGCTTCTGTTGAGAGAAACTTGAGTGGCTAAGAAGGTTTAGTGCATGCGTCACTGGGTCCATGACGACTTTAATCTTAAATACCGGTGTCATCAAGTGACAACCAGTAGCATATGAGTTGAACCCGGTGTCTTCCCTAATTTGAATAATCTGGAGGGCTATTTCTTTTCACCCTTTTCTTTACTTTTCTTTTTAATTCTTCAACTCCTTCTTTCTCTGATTCTCATTTTCTCCTTTTTATAATCATACCTAAGGACTTCTAAATTCTAACTATTGGTGGTGTCCTTGGGTAGATCCCTCCGGCTCTGGCGGATCATAGGACGATTATTCCTAACCTTAGTCACCTTATAACTCCATGACTAACCTATGTTGCCATAAGACCATTTTCTTGAAAAATCTCTCAAAGTGTTTATGATTAAAAAAATTTTGTACCACTGTGAGAGTTTTTATATTTTGCAGAAAAACTCCCCCTCCACACGTGCTTAAGTATTTTGATAGAAATCTGCACGGTGAGAGAAGAGCGCGCACTTTTGAAATGATCAACTCAAGATAGAAAATTCCCCGCGAGACACGGTTACATCACTGACTAGGTCAGCTTGAAGTTGTAAACACTCCTTGGTGAGGAGGTTTGAACCGTCAAGGTTCATGT
Source organism: Chrysanthemum makinoi (assembly GCA_910596185.1). NCBI lineage: Eukaryota > Viridiplantae > Streptophyta > Magnoliopsida > Asterales > Asteraceae > Chrysanthemum > Chrysanthemum makinoi. Next base: position 233,499,504 of record OU343225.1, on the reverse strand, counting down.
CTACCAAGAGTTTCTCGAATGGTACATTCTACTAGGACAAGTCCTTTGCGAGACACGTTTACATCACTAGCGAACTAGCTTGAAATTATTACCCGTTCCGGACAAGTCTTTTCGAGTTACTAACATTTAAGAGCTCGTCAATTCATTGGTTAAGTCTTTAGCACGAAGATTCAATAGCAATTCACAACATATTTCTTATCACATAATTTTCTCCCCCTCAAAAATGGCATATAAATGTTATTTTTGACGAAATTTTGGTATCGATTATGTCCATTTCGATTTTTGTGGGAAGATTTCCACGAAGAGAAATTTGTGAACAAAGTTTTAAGCAAATACTCCCCCTCAACAAGTGATGTTAACTTTTGAGGTTTTGAAAATCATAAGGGGAAGTACTTGTTCTTTTGAGCAAAACTTTGAAAAGTGAAAGTTTTGATAAGTTTTACTCAAAAGTAAGAATCTTTCGCTCCTTTTATAGGATTGTGGCACTGAAGCGTACCACAGGGTCCTTTCATTACAAGAACGGGTTGTACACTGTTATGTGTGCACAAACCATAGTCAGTTATAGATCAACACATCCAAATATTAATGAAAGAAACAAATCAGGGAGTACCAGGAAGTCCGTCAATAACACCAGGAGTTCTTTCTCGACTCTGATAGCCTGTTAGAGATATGCTCTGACATCCACCGACAAAACTCTCCAAAGTCCTCATCTGGTCGCGACGAAACAACCTTTCATCAATCCTTGTAATGATCTTCTTCGCATCCCTCTTTTCCCTAGAATTCCACCTTTTCTTCGACCCTATGCCTTCATGAATCTCCTTTAACCAATAAGCTAACCCGTCCCGAACCTTCTTTAAGGTGTGATCACAAAACTTGTGAAGCTCCTTGCACGCCATGAAGCAATTACGGTGGAGTTCACTGTGGTAAACTACCCCAAACATTGGTCTCTTAAGGATGGTGTACTGAGGTAGGTGGTTGATATCGGGAATGTATAGCTTTGGTGGTGTGAGATTAAAACGTTTTTTATATGATTCCACGGCAAGTTGAAGGTCTTCAACACGTTCCTGGATGACGATGCTTCTGATGAATATTAGCAATGACTTGATGTACTGGAGCTGGATGTTGGTGGAGAACTGTTGCATGCGCCCTTGTACCTTGGCAAGATACATGTCTTCAATGTCATTGAGTGACAATCTCAGAAAATCCGCTTTAGTAAAGTCATATTCCTATTCGTCTTGGCGTTTGACTAAGATTTTCTTCATGAATGAGTAGTCCTACTTGGTAGACAGGCTAACATGCATTATGGCAACGATCCGTTGGTCACTGTACACCTCTTTTTTCTATTTGAGTACCTGGCAGCATCTGTAGTAGATTATTCTTTGTTCAGGCCAATGATGAATTCCATATAGTCCATCGAGGTCATACTTCACCACATTATCAACGAACATATGTGTGGCTTCTTCCTCGATGGCTACATTGTTGGAGAAGATTGCTACCGGGAAAGGGAAGGTGAGTGAGGTAGCGTATTTCTTGCTTACATCGCTACCGTGCTGAAGAAATTCCAGGTCATTGTTGAAGAAGTATCGGTAGGGAATCTTCGGTTGATCAGGTCGGCCAATGGTGGGTAGTGGCTTTGTCCATTCGGTGTAGTATGGAGCCTTGTCAGGTCTGGTGAAGTCGATATTGGATTCAGGGTTAAGCCAATCAATGTTGTTGGACATGGCTCGTGCAATGTTGTCGAGATGATATTCGACTTCAATTGCACTGTCGGAGCTGTCTTTTAGCAGTTGAAAAGCTTCGTTCTTGATGCATCTTAACTCTGCTTTTGTCATCTTCTTCACCTTAAAATTATCTTGAATTAACTTGGCATGCTTCAGAGTTCGACCATTTACCGGTTCTTGGCCTTCCGATAATTGAGGGGTTGCATCAACAAGCTTTCAAAACCAGTCATATTCTTCAGTTTCATCTTCATCTAGCCATGATACAACTGATATTGACTGTTTCTTCTTTGGCTTGGAGGATGATGCTAGTTGCTTAGTTGATGTAGATGAAGGAGGTTGTTGTTGAGGCTCAGGAATCTCCTCATCGTCACCACCAGTGTAATCAAAGTGATCACCAGTTTTATGCGTTGGTGGTGGAGACGCGGACTCCTGAGGTTTTTCTGTAGCAGGAGGACGTTGAGGAGATTTTCTAGTGGTGGTGGTCCTTTGGGGTGGTGGAGGCATAGATGATGATTCGTCATTTTTCTTCTTACGTTTCGGCTCAGAATCCTTATCCGCATCATCGTCTCTTGGAGGCTTAGCCCTTTCAGCTGACTCTTTGCATGAAGTTTTGAGTTGATATTCCAGCAATGCCTCAAATAGTTTAGCTTCGTCAGAAGTAAATGTTGCGGATCGTTGAGACATTTGTAAAACAAGCTTGGAAATAAATTATGCATTGGAGACAACCGTAGGCTGGACTGGATTGATTTGAATTGCTACAGGAGTAGATGCCATTGTTTGCTTGACCAATCGCATGAGATTAGGATAGAGTTGTCTGGCGAACATCTCTCTTGTCACTCCAGGGACGGTGTCGAGAAGAAACTTGTGAGTATATTATCTGATCGTCTTGTCCATTTCCCCTTAGATATCTCTACTTAGAAACTGTTGAATTTGTTCCCTTTCTATCGAAAACTCGTTTATCACAGTCTGAAGTAGATTGATTATGTCCGCAAACTGATTCAGTTTCTTGTTGACCACGTTTTTCTTCCTTACTTGCCTGACAGCGTTAACAATCTTAGTTTTAGCCCGTAATGCCCAAGTGTTGCTCGGTTTCTTGACCGATTTGAATGTGGATCTGGTGGTGGTGTCTTTGGATGGAGGTGGTGATGAGTGAGATGACGAATCGGAAGATGATGAGTCATGAGATGGCTCCGGGTCTTTAGGTGGCTCAAAAGTCCCTTCCGGGTCGTGATCAAGATTATCTAGAAGATAATTATCATCTTCTTCGCGAGCTTTAGCCTCTTCATCAGCTTTAACCCTAGCCTCTTCTGCTGCTTTAGCTTGAGCTTCCTCTTCAGCTTTTTCTTTGGCAGCTTCCTCAACGTCTTTGTCTGTGACCATCTCCTCCTGTTCTTGTTCTTCTTCTTCCTCAAAGGTGAATGGAACTTCATAGGTTTGCTGTTGATGTTCTGTTGATTCCTTAGCGGTGGCACCAGTTCACTTATCGGGTTGATTAACCGCATCACGAATTGGTATGGTAAGTGCGCCACCACTGGAACCTCCAGGGCCTCTAGTCTGTTGAAGATTAATTTCCTTAGCAACATGTTGTAGCCTGAGATTCTTTAGTTTTTTTCTGTAGTCTTTATCCTCATCCTTTGGTTCTTCATCGGAACTCTCTTCTTCTTCCTGTTCTTCTACTGGAGTTTTTCCCTTGTCAGTTTAAGGACTAAGAGGTTTTTCTACTGTTGTCGTATCATCTGTAGTAGTTTCCGGGTAGCGAACCTCTTCATCCGTGTCAGTATCCTCGGAGTCCTCGTCCTCTAATTTTGGTGTCGGTTGAGGGTTAGGAATAGCACCCTTAGATGGAACTTTCCTTTTGAGGGTATGAATTCCCTTTGGATACTTGCGAGTACTCCCAGTGCTTGCTACACTTCTAGCACTGCCCGATCTCCTGGTCTTCTTGACTGATATAGTGGAAGACTTTTCATCAATGAAGCCAACTTTGCCTGATGCTACTGCTTCTTGATAGCGTGAGTACGATTGAAGATTCTTAATATCAGCAGTGAGAAGGCAGTCAGGAAAAACTGAACCTTGTTTCTTTGTTGTTGAGTCTTTAAATCTGACAACATTTAGAGTAGGATCAAACAACGCGGAGTGATGGTTTGGGTCATCAAGTCTCAAGGGAAAGTCCAGATTATTCCCGAGTATCCTTTGGATCAACAGCTTAGTATATCTGATGTAGGGGACCTTGGTGCCAGGCTTCTTGAGGTAAGACATCATGTCTTCCCAAATCAGACTTGCAAATTCAATATGCATCTTGTTGACCATGCCCTAGAATATCTGTAGTTCCATGAGCTTAGGATGCTCATAACCGCTATCACGTCCAGAAACAGATTTGGCAATCATGATGTATAATGTTCTCCACGGCTGAGGGATGTTCTTTAAATCAATTGAAGAATGTTTAGTAATGATCCCAGCAGCTTCGTCATAGCCAATATTCACCATGAATTGGAGTGTAGCCTCTTCCGATGGAGTGGAAACATATTCAGCAGGCTGGATAGCAGGGAGCAGAAGAATTGCTCTTAAGTCCGCAACAGTGATGGTGACTTGTTTGTTGTTGAGAGTCATCGTAACCGCATCTTGACCATCAGCTTTCTTGATAGTGTGCCAGAACTGATAAATATAGATTTCCGCATGCTGTTGCTTGAATTGGTGAGCATGTTGTGGTAGGGATGACTCTTCAGAATGTCCACAGCAATACGGCATGAAGACTCAGAGCATGTGAAGTTATCAAAGTCCACTTTGAGGTTATTCTTTCCAATCTTCATGTTGTAACCAATAGGGAAAATATCTTTCATTGTGAGTACGTTTGGTGCGTTAACATTTTCCATTGCGACGTCCATATTGTGATCTGAAAGATATTGAGCCAAAAGAACCAACATATCGAAAGACATTACGTTAGTCAAAGGTTGATTTTAATTGTCCAATTATTGAATATGTTATGTTAATGAATGTTACGAGTCCAATGTCACTTGTTTGTCAAATAGTCCAAAGTAGTCGTGATAAGTTTCGTGAGTTTATTAATTTTGAATTTTAAAGTCCAAATTTGCACTCATTCACACAACATTAAAACCATTATAGCTTATTAGTGACATTTTGGTTTCGTGACGTTATGAGTAATTTATTTACAAGTTTGTACGCGTAACAATTCATAAGAAAGGTTAAAATAAGACTTAAGCGTAAAATTGCAAGCTTATGCGTAAACAGTGTGTGACCATACGCGTCCTCTTACGCGTAAGAAATATTACGCGTAGGAAAAGAGCTCTTGGCATAAGGCTTACGCGTAAGCGTATGTTGGAGCTTATGCGTAAGGTTTACTTATAAGAGTGAACCTTATGCGTAAGACTCAAGTTTATGCATATCCTTCACAGGATACGCGTAGTCCCCATGTAGAACCTTATGCGTAAGAGTTACGCGTAAGATTTCTCTTACGTGTAACCTTCTACGCGTAAGGTGATCCTTAAGCGTAGAGTTCCAATTCTTAACCTTGATTCTGATTTTTCACGCGTAAAACCTGAAATAAGTTCATCATAACATATCCATTAACATTTTATTCAACCTCTATCAACCTCACATGGAATCACACATTGATAATGGTTACGCATAGGTTACACTTAAGCGTAAACTAAAACCCTAAGGATTCAAATCTTACGAATAAGAAATCCAGCCATGAAATTTGCACCAAATTAATTCTGGGATGTCTTAGAGGCTATGTGATATGTTTCCAACAAGTTTTAACATCTAACACATCAAGAATCAAAAGTACCCAATTATGACGAGACTTAAACCTTAAATTTCAATTATGCAAAATTAGTGTTTCTGGGTAAGATTCAAGGGTGTAATAGGTTAATTAAACATGTTTCAAACACATTATAAGCAACAAATTATCTAGAAACTATTGGAAAGAAAATTGACGACACTCCCCGTTGACTTTGAAAATATTGAAATTTTATAAATTTGAGTCTGAGTAGTGTCAAGAAACAAGAAGCGTGACCACCATTATCAAAGATACAACCAGTTTTTGGTAACATGCAAGTACAAGGTTTTATGAAACATAAAATATTTACTTTCTCCCCCTCAACACTTGTTCGGTAAAATTGTGAAAAGTTTGATAGAACAAAGTGTTGACGGAAGATTTGTACTTGCAATGTTTGAAAGAAATTAGATAGAAGAATATTTTTGTATTTTATCAGATTTTATATTTTTGTATTTTTGTTATTGAAAAATTTATATACAAAAGAGGTTTTGGTGTTTGACTGGTTTTAAGATTGTTTTAAAAGTTCGTCCAGTTCCTCTGGAGTCAAACACCTCATACCAATCCGGTGGACCAACTCAGTAAACCTAGCAGGAGCTAAGGCTTTGGTGAGAAGGTCTGCCAGTTGGTATTCAGTACCCACAAAATATAATTCAACGGTACCCTTTTCCACATGCTCCTTGATGAAATGATATCGAAGATCAATGTGCTTTGATTTTGAATTTTGAACGGAGTTACACGAGATTGGAATAGCACTTCGATTGTCACAGAACATAGGGATTCTGTCAAATACGTAACCATAGTCTTTGAGTTGTGTTCTCATCCAAATGACTTGAGTACAACACGCCGACATGGCTACATATTCTGCTTCGGTTGAGGACATCGATGTACAATCCTGCTTCTTCGATTTCCGTGACACCAGTTTATCACCAAGAAATTTTAGAGCTCCTGAAGTACTTTTCTGAGAATCTAAGCAACCTGCGTGATCAGCGTCTGAAAAGCTATCAGTTCAAAACCAGAATCCTTTGGATACTAGATCCCCAAGTTAATGGTTCCCTTGATGTATCGGAGGATTCTTTTAGCCTCGAGAGGTGAGTTTGTTGGTCGCTGGCGATAGCGGGAGCAAAGATATACAACAAAGACAATATCAGGTCTACTGGCTGTTAGATACATGAGAGACCCAATAATACTTCGGTACTTGGTAGGGTCAACCAATTTTCCATGCAAATCAGTGTCCAGTTTCTTGGTATGTGCCATCGGTGTGGCATAGGTATCACAGTTTTGCATTCCATGTTTGTTTAAAATTTCAAGAGCATATTTGGACTGACGCAGGAAAATACCACGGGGTGATTGATGAACTTGCAGTCCTAGAAAGAACGTAAGTTCACCCATCATGGACATTTCAAAATGTTTTTTCATAAGTTTTGAAAAAGCCTTTGAGTACTTTAGATGTGTTGACCCAAAAATGATGTCATCCACATATTTTGAACGATTAAAATGTGTACCCCGTGATATTGTATGAATAGTGTTGGGTCCACCGATCCTTTGACAAAATTGTGAGATATGAGAAAGGATGACAACTTATCATACCACGCCCGAGGGGCTTGTTTGAGACCGTAGAGAGCCTTGTTCAGTTTGTAGACGTGATTAGGGAACTTTGGATCAACAAATCCTTCTGGCTGACTAACATAGACCGTTTCTTTCGGTTTACCATTGAAAAGCAGTTTTGACGTCCATCTGAAAGACCGTGATATTCATGTGAGCCGCGAATGCCAGAAAAATCCGAACAGCCTCAATTCTAGCAACCGGTGCGAATGATTCCTCGTATTCAATCCCTTCTTCTTGTCTATAACCCTTAACTACCAGACGTGACTTATTTCTAATAACCGTACCTTCAGCATCCAATTTGTTTTTCCAAATCCATTTTAGACCGATAACATAGACCCCAGTTGGTTTTTCAACCAATTCCCATACTTCAAGACGTTTGAACTGATTAAGTTCTTCTTGCATGGATTCAATCCAGTTGTCATATTTCATGGCTTCCTTAATATTTTTGGGTTCAGCTTGGCAGACGGTAAGTGCATAAATGCAATGTTCACCGTCAGTCTGAAGGAGTTGTCTAGTTACGACTAGTTGATTCGGGTTTCCAATAATGTTAACAAGAGGATGGTCTTTAGTCCAACGATGAGTGAAGGGTTGATGTTGATATACATTTTGCAGATTAGGAGGATTCAAGTGGCTTGTAGATGATTCCGCAACATCATAAGTGGCAGTTTCATTTGCAAAAGGGTTGAAGAACGCATTTGGATCATAATCTGCAGGTTGGGGTACATCATGGTTCAGAAGATCATCAGCTGGTTCAGCTTCATTGGATCCGGTTTGTTTGGCTGTTGTTGTAGAATCAATTGGAGGTGCTTCTTCAACAGTTGTTGTTGTTTCAGGTGTATCAGGTATTGGATTATTATCAGGTTGAGCAGCGGAAACATTTAATACATCTAGAGCACGTTGATCAATATCATCACTAAATAGAGGAGCAAATAGTTGTTCCATTTGTTGAAAAGTAAGCTGTAAGCTTGGTTCAGCTGATGATGGGGTTTGGGGAAAGTTTAGACGGTTATGTCCGGGTTCCAAGCTGTTTTGCTCAGAAGCCATCTTTGTAAGCTCATCGAAATTAGCATGAATCGTTTCCATAATCTCCCTTGTACGACAATTCCAGATCCGGTAACCCTTAGAGTTTTCACAATATCTAACAAAGACTCCAATGTCAGCTTTGGCTTTGAGCTTACCAAAGTCATCACGATCATTATTTGGGTAACAAAGGGATCCAAATACATGAAAGTGTTTGAGATTCGGTTTACGGTTGTGGATAAGCTCATAAGGTATTTTGTTGTGGCGTTTGGTAATTATTGAACGATTCTGAGTGTAGCATGCAGTAGATACGGCTTCAGCCCATAAGTAATCTGGAAGTTTAGCATTAATCAACATCGTTCTTGCAGCTTCCACTAACGTACGGTTTCATCTTTCAACAACTCTGTTTTGTTCTGGTGTTCATGAAATTGATGTTTGATGCACAATTCCCACTTTCTCATAATATGCACGAAGTGTTTGATTCACAAATTCAGTTCCTTTGTATGTTCTAATTTGTGCGTGTTCCGAAGCAGAATTTGAATTTTTGTGAGAAAGGTGATGATCATCTGTGGAGCTTGATCTTTACTTCGAAGAAAATAAACCCAAGTCCATCTTGAGTAGTCATCCAAAATTACCAAGATGTAGCATTTGCCATTAATCGTCTGCACGCGCATCGGACCACACAAATCCATGTGAAGAAGATGAAGCACATGCTGTGAGCTGTGTTCCACCTTTGAAGGAAAGTGAGCACGAGTGCTTTTCCCTTGTTCACAAGCTGAGCATAGATGATATTTAGAGTACCGAAATCTTGGGAGACCTTAAACAAGTTTGTATCGTGCAAGATTGGTTATGGTTTGAAAGTTTAAGTGTGAGAGTCGACGGTGCCATAGCCAAGATTTTGTAGATGTTGCCTTTGAAAGTAGACAAATAGGAGATGAAGCAATCATGTCTTTTATTGAGATTGTATAAAGACTTGATGTGCGGGTACAAGACATAAGATCATTTCCTTGTAGATCATGAATGAAACAAGTGTTCTCCCGAAAGGCAACTTCCAAATCTCCATCACAAAATTGACCAACTGAGAAGAGATTGTGACCGAGACCTTCCACATAATAAACCCTGCTAATTTCGATGTTACCATTGATGCAATCTCCGTAGCCCATGATAGCTGCGAAGTGATCATTCGAACGGACAGTGCCAATGAACTTTGAAACAAAATTTGATAACAGTTTGAGATTGCCTGTCATGTGTCGGGAACATCCGTTATCAACAATCCAGAGGATGATTTGTATCACCTGCATTACACACAGCGACACACGGATGGAATAGAAGTAGATGTGGAACCCGAAGAGTTAGAGGGTTCCGATGCGGTTATAGTTGAAACACACATGTTTATGATTTTAAGTATCCATTTAAAGCCAAGTGTATTATTTAACCATTTCTGCCATCTCCAACTAGTCTTAGCTTTTGTCTTAGTAAATGCACTAGGTGATAAGTTCTTCCTAGGAGGTGAAGGGGGTTCTATGGGTACATCAATGATCGTAGCCGGAACACTAGAGGGTGGTTTACCTAGCACAGACTTAGAAGCATTAGTGGGCCTAGAGGTATTCCGTTTTCTATTATTCCGCTTACGAGATAAGATAGCATTAGCCACACATTTATCATGACAACCAGAAAACATGCTTTTACTACAACCAACACAAGAAGCTTCAAACATAACATTTAAAGTACTTAAAGATTCAGCATTCGTTACATCACTTTTTCCATTACATTTGTCAGACGCAATATCTAAAGTGGGTGCAACTTGAGTCTTATTCAAAGTCCTAAGGTGTTCTTCTACTTCAGAGGTCTTTATTGTTCTTTTCTTACGTCGCAACTTCCTATTCTTCCTTGTGGTGCTCTTAAGCTGTGAAGTGCTAGCGTTGGGAAAAGAGGCAACTATTCCTGTTTCAGTAGAGGGAAGCACATTAGTTTCTTGTGATGTGTCATTAGGAAGTCTAAGAATTCCTGGTGCAGTTACGTTTGTGTTACTAGGCCTATCTTTCTTGAGTTTCACCAACTCTGCTTTTAGATCACGGATAGTGTGTAACAAATCTAGATTTTCAGAACGAATGTTTCCATTTCATCGTAAAACATCTTTGGTATATGCAAGATGATCATCAACATCTTTTGACGCTTGAGCACGAGTCTTTTTGAGTAAATCAAATATGACACCATATTCCGTTTTAACTTTTGAAATTTCTTGTTCATAGTTTGAAATTTGACACTTTAGAGACACGTTTTCATCATCCAGTTGCTCAAGTTTTAGATTAAGAGTTTTGGTATGCAACTGGTTGATTTTGTTTTGCAAAGCGAGTTCTCGATTTTGAAAATCTTTTAGACACCATTGAAGATGACGTTTTGCATTTGAAAGCTCGTTTAACAAACGTTCATTTTCAACTTTTAAAGACTTGATTTGTGACACATTATCGGTATTCTTAACATTTTCAACAGTATCAACAGAATCAACAGCGATATAATCAAATGCATATGCAACAGAATGTAATAACACAACATTTATGGTATCAGCACAAATAACATCTTCCAAGAGTCGATCAACATCTTTTCTTAACATTTTGTTTTTACGTTTTGTATTTGAGATTGATGTTTCTGTTTTTCTCGAAAACTGTTTTCATAAGTCCAAGCTCCTTGTGAAAATCCCTTTCCCAATATATTGCACACATTTTCAAATTTCGGACATGAGGTAAAATTCTTTTCTGAAAAATATCTCTTTGTTCTCGCGCATGAGGCGATTGAAAATGTTCAACTTTTATTTCAGAATTGATTTTAATTTCACGTTCCAAAAGTTTGATGTCCGATATGAATGTTTCAAAATATTTAAGAATTTGACAACGTTCGGGTAATGTTTTAACTTCACTGAGTGAAGGTGAAGGACCATTAATTTGTGCAGTATTGGGTTGGGGACCAACATTAGAAGACTCAGAAATAGGCGTGATAACCCAAGGTGTGTTAGAATTGTCCTGTTGTGCGACGAAAGTTATGGCTTTTGAATAGTTAAATGGTTTGTTATAAACAACATTTTCTAATTTTGACTGACTCTCGTCTTCTGCATCTAATTCCTCCAAACGATTATATTCAACAACACTCATAATGGAATCATCAATTCGTGTTGTGCTTGTGAACTTGAGGATTTGGTTTGAATGCTCTATGTGAAAAATTTGGTTTGTAATCAGCAAGATTCGGTCCATATCCATTTGGATTTGGTTTAAAAGTAAACTTTTGAATAGTTGTGATTGACTCACCATGTTTATAAACAACATTTCGAAACTCTTTGATTTTGTTTTGTAAGTAGACAATTTCTTCAAGATAGACATCTATTCGTTTCCTTGAATGCTTTTTGTACTCACAGAACTGTTTTTGACAAGTTAACAACTCAGACTTGGCTTTTTGAGTTTTCGAAGTGAGAGCGTTAAGTTGTTGTTTATGATCATATTTTAGTTGTTCTATTTGAGACAACAAAGCATTCTTGGATGCAACTAGATCACATATCTGTTTTTCCAAAGATTTTTCATTTTGGTAAGATTTAGCAAAAGCGACTTCAAAACCTTTTTCACGTTTCTCTTGTGTTTGAAAAATGTTGAGTTGGAACTTTAAGCATTCATTATCCTTAGTCAACAGTGCAATTTTATCATTTAATTTCTTATTGATGTCTTTGCACATTTCCATTCGAGATTCTTGGGTCTGAATTAAGGTCATGAGCTCAATATCTGGATTAGACACAGGTTCAGCTTGTTCAACGTGAGTCGTAACACAATCATTATTTAGATCCTCAAATATAATCACGGAGTCAACTAGATTATCAGTATTAACCATAAGGTCATCTTGATCGTCAAATATAACTACATGATCTATTTGATTATCATCAGAATGAGATGTGGATGGCTCATGTTGAACACTCTGATTCTCGTCGGATGTAGATGTTGCCGGAGATATCAGATCAGTAATGAATATGGTTTGATCCAGTACCTGAGACAAGCCGTCAGTGTCATACACTGGGCTTGTATCACTCATGTGGAGTTCTTGCATGTTTGCCATTGATGCGCTCCCGAACAGTCAAGCTTTATCACACAAGCCTGCCACTTGTGAATGGCGGACCGTAACAAGCTTAAAACGGCTCAGGAACGAAATCAATGAAGATCTGAGGAGTATAGTGTTTCCCCGGGTCGTTATGTCCCAGCGAGTTGTGCAATGGATTATCAAACGTTTAGTGATCGGGAGATTTGAACGGAAAAGGAGATTGTGGATTAAGATTATAACTACGGAAAAAGCCAACAAATTAAAACGGCTTAAATGCAAATTAAAGAAAGTTAAAAAGATAAAATCTATTAAATAAACGTTATCACTATAATTAAAGTGATGAACGTTTAAAATCTAAAACGTACGTTTAAATTAAAAACTACGTAACGTACAAAATAAAAAGTGAGATCTAAGAAATAAAAGTCCTAAAAATATGAAAATGACATTTTTACAATCCTAATGATAAAAGAAAATTTATAGAAAAATAAAATTATTTTTACAACTAATTATCTAATTATTATTAATTAAAAACTATTTTTAACTATTTAATAATACCCTAAAATATAAGAAAATATGAAATAAGACTAGAAAAATAAAATTAAAACTTAGAAAAATCTAAAATATGATAAAACTAATTTTAAAACTGAAAATATATTTTTTGACTTTTTATATATTTATTATTAATTAATTACTATTTAAATCTAATTAAAATGCTAGAAAATACTTTTTAAACTAAGAAAATTATGGAAAAATATTTTTTTGGCTTTTTATATTTATCTAAACTTAATAAAATTGAAAAATTATTTTTTGAACCTTTTCTTAATTATTTGTATTAAAACTATTTAAAATGCTTAAAAACTAATTTAAATTAAGAAAAATAGCAAATGAACTTGGAAAAATTTGAAAATTGCAGGAAAAGTCTAAAATGGTATTAGGAAGCTGGGAAAAATAGAAAAACCAGGGCTTGTGTGTAAGATTATGGAACTGATGTGTCAAGTGCTTGAAAATAAGCACTTGAATAAGCTAAATGAGGACCAACAAGCACCAACTGAAAACAGGGACTATAATAAGCTAAAGGAACTAGAATGGAACAAAAAACAACAGGCTAAAACCTCTGAAACAACAAGCTCAACAGATTTGAAGTTGTGAGCTTATATGCTAAATCAGTAACTGGGGGGGCTACTTTGAGCAAAGAAATAAGCACACCAATAAGCTATAACTACAGAAAAACTACTGGAACTAGAACAAGACCTATCTGAGAATGAGTAAACCAAGAATTAGACCTAGGTGAGCTTTAACAAGCTCTATGCAGAAGCTACAAAATGTGAACAAGCCCTGTGCAGTAACAGTGCGATTGCAGCACTTAAGCTATGATTGACAAGCTCTTTTGAGCTTATAGAAAAAATTGTAAAAATCTGATAAAATGGCCATAAGAAATTAGACCAGGAGAGGTTTTAAAAACAACAAGAATCACTGAATTTGACTTAGTCATGAATCCATGAAAAATCTACCTATCGACCCCAAAACGAGGTTTCAACATTTTGACTTTTAATGAAAAACTTGGAAAGTTGACTAAAATGGATTTTGAAGCCAATTTTTGGACTAAACTAGATGTTAATGAATGAAATGAAGCTAAAGCAACCTTTGTTTATGAATTCTAAACACAAATCTAACTTATGATTTGTAAAAATCCTAACAGATAAGCTGCAAGATCATTCGAAAGGGAATTTGACTTCTGAGCTTGAAAGGCACAAGGGAGTGACTCAAATGAGTTCAATTGAGTTAACCACACTTGAAACAACAAGTCCTAACCATTACTCTATCCTCTAGCACAGTTTTTATAGTAAATCCAAACACAACTTTCAAACTGATATGCAAACTTAACTTGAGAAAAACATTAAACCAGATGGTACTATTGATCAAATCAAGTTACAATGACCTAAATACACCTATGTTAACAGATTAAAACTGGTGGAGACCTCAGATTCACAGATAAGCATAAACTGCAATTTGACTAGAAATTGAAAATGAGAAACTTAACTAACCACTGTCCAGCTATTGTGTAGCTTAAAACCAAACCCAAATCTATGCTAACCTAATCTAATGCAACCCAAATTCACCTCTGCAACAACCATAATCATCACCAAACCCAATTTGAGTCCCAGTTGACTTTCGTTGACCATCATGCAAAATTACTTGGAATGGATTTTTGAACTTATAAAAAGATTTGAATAGCTTAGATAAACAAGATTGAGTTTAAGATTAAGCTTATAGGAGCTTATAAATGAGAGTTGCAAAATGAGATTTTCAACAGTAAACACAAATTATAAATTTTAGCTAAACTTGAGAATTGCTTCTTAAAACTGATTACAAAGATAAAGTAGCTTAATAGTGATACATAAAAGCTGAGATTACAATATTTGGACTTAAAACTAAAACACTAATTTAAAAACGACATTAAGAAAAAAATGTAAAACTAACTATTACTCTTTGATGCTTCTTTCTTCCTTCTTTTATACCCAAAAGCTTCCTCTCTCTTCCCTCCATTTGTTTCCCGGCACTATTTGAGACCATAGGATGAGTTTAATTGATCTTGGCCATCCATTGTGTTTTGGCGGGAAAAGGTGTTTTAACGATGAGGTTGAGTGATATGAGGTGGGGAGTAATAAATGTGTTTTGGATGTAGTGGAGGAGGGGGGAGACATAGAAGAGATAAGGTGAGGAGGGGGAATGGGGTATGTTGAGTGTAGCGAGGCATTTGCGAGGCACTAGTGGGGAGAAGGAAAATGGCCAAGGGGAATGGTGCGACTAGCCATTTGGACTGGCAAGGCTAATATCAAGGGGGTCAAAATTAGTATTAGCGGGGCCAAGGGATTATGATGGGGTTCAAAATGGGTTCAGACAAGGGTCCATTGGCTTTAGGCTTTAAATAACAAGGACTAATTATGCAATTTCTGAAAATTACAAGGACTAGAACTGCCAATTCATCAAAGATGTTTCAGGGGCTGAATTTGACAAGTTCCAAAAGTACAAGGACCAAAGCTGTCATTTTGCCATTTTCCAGGGGCCATTTCTGCCAAATTTCAAACTTGAAGGACCAATTTTGTAAATTTCTCAAACTTTTGATATTTTTCACCAAAGGACTAAATTTGACAAGTTATGATTTAAAAAGGACCTTTGGTGATTTTTCTTTGAAATTTTGACTCAGGGACTATTTTTGACAATTTTAGAAACTTGGGGGTGGCGCCAATTATGCAAACTTTGCTCATTTTTCATCTGATTTTAAACATTTTGCATCTGAAACATATAAAATGACATTTTGAGATATTTTCAGTATTTTGATGCATTTCTGAGCATTTTTAGGCGTTTTGCAGTTAGATAGACTCAAAATGATGAGTATTTACACACTCATCAATCCCCCCCACTAAACTATTGCTAGTCCCTAGCAATCTTTTGAGAAAAACTTAATGGTTTTGATCTCTTTACAAGAAGCCATTACTTCTGGGGTAGCCAAATGTTTTAGTTCAAGTAAGAACCATGGTACACCGATAACCATATGATTTTTGAGCAAACCACCGACTTCAACGGATTTGATTTGTCTTTACCGAGAAGCCGTACCCATACGGACTAGCCAACTCTTAGATAAATTATCAATATTATCTTTGGTGAGTCGATTACCAATTATGGTTTTTCCATTGCCTTTACCACAAGCCATAACCTTGCGGGCTAGCCAACTCTTCACTTTTTAGGATATGGTGAGGTGAATACCATACAATTTTGGGCAAATTGCAAGCCGTCAACGGATTTGAGATATCTTTACCAAGAGCCGTTTGCTTCTGGATTAGCCAATCCTTTAGTTTATTAGACAAGGCGGACTGATAACCAAATAAGTAAGTGTAGAACACTTACTCCAAAAAAAATTTTTTTTTTTTTTTTGGCCAAAAACGGGGGAATTAGGTAGGTAATACATGAAATTCGTGAGAATTCCCCCCCACACTTAGAAATGAATATTGCCCTCAATATTCAAAGTACCGGCGGTTATGCCGAAACTAAGAACGTAAAAGGGAAATACTACGGCCTTTTATTTAGAAAGATTTTTTTATTATTTTTTTTTTTTTATTTATTTTTTTATTATTTTTTTTTTTTTTTGAAACTTATATATATACACAACATGTGGGGCAACTCCCCCACACTAGGGTGGTAGAAAATAGAAAGAAGTCAGAAATATGGGTGAAAACCCATATGGCATGCTACTGTTTTTGATTCCCGAGTTGCTAGCTTGACTCGACCGCATTATTGGTTCATGGGGAAGCAAAGTGGAAGAAACAATCTCCATCGGACTTTCATTCAAGATGTTTGGACAAACATTTGAAGCACGTGAAAGTTCCACACCGATGAGATATAGATAGAACCGGCTCAAAAGATGATAAATAAAATGCGGGATCAAAATAGTGTCCTCATTCGAAGGAGAAAGGGATGGAGAAGTCACACAGTATGTGAAAGGAAGAAAGGTTCGGATGATGTACGTTTCAAGCTCAAACAACTCATTAAAATTTTCATCCATGTGCATTTTTATTCCAACGAGCATCCACGAATTAAATTTTTGTCTTAGCGGATGGCTCAGCGGGATACTCGAAAGACATCTCATCAGTGAGGATAGAATCGTCATCACATGATGGAAGAGATAAGTTAGAATCTGAGAGGTGGGACAAGTGGTGTGCTCTGAGAGCTAGCAATTTCCACCACTTCCGTGATGGTCTCTGTATCGGCCTCGGACATTTCATCGAAAAGAGGATTTACTTTCCCAAAAGTGTAGTCATTATTAAATTCAAAGAGAGGATTTGAGAAAATCCGGAAGTAGCCTCGAAATGTCAAGAGAATCACAAAAAGGCAAATCACAATCACTATCGGATATATCCTCGGACTCACTTGGGATTGGGACAAGATCCTCAACACTTGATGACTCCGTTTCGAAATAGTCTTTGAGATGATCATCCTCCATTATGAGAGAGTCTTTGGAAGCAATAATAGGTAAGATAAGTGTGATAGCAATAGGCGGGGAGTTGAGAAATAAGATCGTTCAATTGAGTAACACTCTCCTCGTCGTAATCATAGTATTCCTTCATTTGAATACTATCCTCATCATCATCGTCATCATATCGAATTCTTATATTCATCTGCTGAAGCTTACACACCATTCTTTTCATTTGCGGCTTCTTTTGAATCGTATTTCTTGAACTTTGAGGAAGATTACACTCCTCGTAATCATTGAAATGATCGAAGGCTCGGAAGTCGATTACTAGGATTAGCCGTTCGTTCTTCAGACTAGTAATTCTCAATAGTTTTATCATGATGATATTGATGAATGATGGAATCTTGTGGGGTTGGAAATTGTCAAAGCCGGAGAATTGGAATTTTGAAAATTTTGATTCATCGGTTGACATTCAAAAGTCTCATGAGGACCCCATAATTCTCTACTTGAGAGATAATTGGGAAAATAACTTTCACCAAAGTTCGATTGTAAACGGTTACGGCTCATAGACAAGCGGGACCCGTGGTGGACAATCAAAACCGTAATGAGAATCATTCCCACAAAACTCGCATGAGTAGGATTCGTATTGGGGTTGTGGAGGTAGGTAGGAAAAATCAGGTGTTTCATTTGAAATGGGATCGGGATTACCGACAAATTTGTCTCCGAGACTCACATTGGTACATGGGCAATTTCCACCGTTAAATGGACCTCCACACCAGGAACATGTCAAATACCATGACATAGAGAATTAAACGGATAAGAGGGATAAGAGATGAAGAATTAAACGGTTATAGAGGATAAGGAATGGAGAATTAAAAGGTTAAAGAAGATAAGGAATGAAGAATTAAACAGATTAGAGGATAAAAGATGGATATTTTTGGATTTTTGAAAAATATGCTATAAAAACAAAGAAAATATAAACATATACAGATGGATGGTATGAACAAAGAGTGAATATCCAAATCACTAATCTGCTAAACGTAAGATAATCAGCACAGCTCCCCGGCAGCGGCGCCAAAAATTTGATGCGCTCCCGAACAGTCAAGCTTACGTTTAGTGATCGGGAGATTTGAACGGAAAAGGAGATTGTGGATTAAGATTATAACTACGGAAAAAGCCAACAAATTAAAACGGCTTAAATGCAAATTAAAGAAAGTTAAAAAGATAAAATCTATTAAATAAACGTTATCACTATAATTAAAGTGATGAACGTTTAAAATCTAAAACGTACGTTTAAATTAAAAACTACGTAACGTACAAAATAAAAAGTGAGATCTAAGAAATAAAAGTCCTAAAAATATGAAAATGACATTTTTACAATCCTAATGATAAAAGAAAATTTATAGAAAAATAAAATTATTTTTACAACTAATTATCTAATTATTATTAATTAAAAACTATTTTTAACTATTTAATAATACCCTAAAATATAAGAAAATATGAAATAAGACTAGAAAAATAAAATTAAAACTTAGAAAAATCTAAAATATGATAAAACTAATTTTAAAACTGAAAATATATTTTTTTGACTTTTTATATATTTATTATTAATTAATTACTATTTAAATCTAATTAAAATGCTAGAAAATACTTTTTAAACTAAGAAAATTATGGAAAAATATTTTTTTGCTTTTTTATATTTATCTAAACTTAAGAAAATTGAAAAATAATTTTTTTGAACCTTTTCTTAATTATTTGTATTAAAAACTATTTAAAATGCTTAAAACTAATTTAAATTAAGAAAAATAGCAAATGAACTTGGAAAAATCTGAAAATTGCAGGAAAAGTCTAAAATGGTATTAGGAAGCTGGGAAAAATAGAAAAACCAGGGCTTGTGTGTAAGATTATGGGCGATGTGTCAAGTGCTTGAAAATAAGCACTTGAATAAGCTAAATGAGGACCAACAAGCACCAACGAGGGACTATAATAAGCTAAAGGAACTAGAATGGAACAAAAAACAACAGGCTAAAACCTCTGAAACAACAAGCTCAACAGATTTGATGTTGTGAGCTTATATGCTAAATCGATGGGGGGCTACTTTGAGCAAAGAAATAAGCACACCAATAAGCTAAAACTCTGAGAAAAACTCTGGAACTAGAACAAGACCTATCTGAGAATGAGTAAACCAAGAATTAGACCTAGGTGAGCTTTAACAAGCTCTATCACGAAGCTACAAAATGTGAACAAGCCACGGTGCGGCAACTGCCACTGCAGGGCACTTAAGCTAAGATTGACAAGCTCTTTTGAGCTTATAGAAAAAATTGTAAAAATCTGATAAAATGGCCATAAGAAATTAGACCGGGGAGAGGTTTAAAAACAACAAGAATCACTGAATTTGACTTAGTCATGAATCCATGAAAAATCTACCTATCGACCCCAAAAGCAGGTTTCAACATTTTGACTTTTAATGAAAAACTTGGAAAGTTGACTAAAATGGATTTTGAAGCCAATTTTTGGACTAAACTAGATGTTAATGAATGAAATGAAGCTAAAGCAACCTTTGTTTATGAATTCTAAACACAAATCTAACTTATGATTTGTAAAAATCTAACAGAGATAAAATTTGCAAGATCATTGAAGGGAATTTGACTTGAGCTTGAAAGGCACAAGGGAGTGACTCAAATGAGTTCAATTGAGTTAACCACACTTGAAACAACAAGTCCTAACCATTACTCTATCCTCTAGCACAGTTTTTATAGTAAATCCAAACCAACTTTCAAGCGATATGCAAACTTAACTTGAGAAAAACATTAAACCAGATGGTACTATTGATCAAATCAAGTTACAATGACCTAAATACACCTATGTTAACAGATTAAAACTGGTGGAGACCTCAGTTCACGAGATAAGCATAAAGCTGCAATTTGACTAGAAATTGAAAATGAGAAACTTAACTAACCATTTGTCGGCTATTGTGTAGCTTAAACCAAACCAAATCTATGCTAACCTAATCTAATGCAACCCAAATTCACCTCTGCAACAACCATAATCATCACCAAACCCAATTTGAGTCCCAGTTGACTTTCGTTGACCATCATGCAAAATTACTTGGAATGGATTTTTGAACTTATAAAAAGATTTGAATAGCTTAGATAAACAAGATTGAGTTTAAGATTAAGCTTATAGGAGCTTATAAATGAGAGTTGCAAAATGAGATTTTCAACGATAAACACAAATTATAAATTTTAGCTAAACTTGAGAATTGCTTCTTAAAACTGATTACAAAGATAAAGTAGCTTAATAGTGATACATAAAAGCTGAGATTACAATATTTGGACTTAAAACTAAAACACTAATTTAAAAACGACATTAAGAAAAAAATGTAAAACTAACTCTGACTCTTCAATGCTTCTTTCTTCCTTCTTTTATACCCAAAAGCTTCCTCTCTCTTCCCTCACTGTTTCCCAGCACTATTTGAGACCATAGGATGAGTTTAATTGATCTTGGCCATCCATTGTGTTTTGGCGGGAAAAGGTGTTTTAACGATGAGGTTGAGTGATATGAGGTGGGGAGTAATAAATGTGTTTTGGATGTAGTGGAGGAGGGGGGAGACATAGAAGAGATAAGGTGAGGAGGGGGAATGGGGTATGTTGAGTGTAGCAGGCATTTGCGAGCACTAGTGGGGAGAAGGAAAATGGCGCCAAGGGGAATGGTCGACTAGCCATTTGGTGGCGGCTAATATCAAGGGGGTCAAAATTAGTATTGACAGGGCCAAGGGATTATGATGGGGTTCAAAATGGGTTTAGACAAGGGTCCATTGGCTTTAGGCTTTAAATAACAAGGACTAATTATGCAATTTCTGAAAATTACAAGGACTAGAACTGCCAATTCATCAAAGATGTTTCAGGGGCTGAATTTGACAAGTTCCAAAAGTACAAGGACCAAAGCTGTCATTTTGCCATTTTCCAGGGGCCATTTATGCCAAATTTCAAACTTGAAGGACCAATTTTGTAAATTTCTCAAACTTTTGATATTTTTCACCAAAGGACTAAATTTGACAAGTTATGATTTAAAAAGGACCTTTGGTGATTTTTCTTTTGAAATTTTGACTCAGGGACTATTTTTGACAAGTTTAGAAACTTGGGGCTGGCGCCAATTATGCAAACTTTGCTCATTTTTCATCTGATTTTAAACATTTTGCATCTGAAACATATAAAATGACATTTTGAGATATTTTCAGTATTTTGATGCATTTCTGAGCATTTTTAGACGTTTTGCAGTTCAGATAGACTCAAAAATGATGAGTATTTACACACTCATCAGCCATTAACATCAACTTTGCATTAGCACACAAGTCCTCCATGTCATCATCGAGAATCGCATTTGCCATGAAGCTCTGTTCCTTGTTGGTAAGAATTCCACCAGCTTCATCCTTGAGAGCCAAGAGTAAAGCATCTTTGTAATAAGCGGCGCCTCTTGTCCTCGACTTTGGGCATGCATTATCGGATGACCCTCTCATTACAGTTATAACAACGAAGACCATTAACCCCGGTCTAAGCATTTCGATCAACCACTTAAGCCCGTTGTTGTGGAGCACCCATGTTATTCCTCCCATTAGCATTAAACCCTTGACCACTACCCATCGGCGAACATTACCATGATTACGAACTTCAACACGTCCATTGTTAACACGGCTTGATTCCTTGTGTTTGAGGAGCTATGAATGCGATTTTTGGATTTGTTGGAATATCGGCCGAAGGCTCTAGCAATCATGACAAACCCTTGTTGCAATGCATCGAAAGCTTCCGCATCCTCATTAGATTCATTGTAAAGTGCCTGATCATTGTTGTTGTTGTTATATGGAACCAATTGAGTTTCTTGGGATTGTTGCTATGACGGATCATATGGTGTAATTGTAGCAGTTGGTTGTGGAGGATTTGTGAAGACAGTTTGCAAAGTAGGGAATTAAGGATAACACGTTTGAGCACACAAAGCTAGAGTTTGATTATCCGGAAGTGAAGGCGAAGCAAGGACTCCACGGATAATCCTTTCTTTGTCAACTTCCTTTTGGTGGGGCTTCAAATAGTCGTACAACAATCCGTATGTAGTATGATGAAGATTCTTCGCTTGATGGATGAAAATGACATACTTTTCCCAATCAAGACCAAGACTACTAAGGAACTTAGTGTTGACTGCAATTCTTGGCATAATGATGTTATGTTTTTCCAAGTCATTGATGATGTCTAAAAATCAATGATGATATGACTCTAATGTCTCCCCTGGTTCAATCATGAAGTGTTCATATGCTAAGTAGATTTTGGATTCCACGTCTTCTTGATTGAGTTTTGTGCCTTCCATTAAAAGATGAATATGCTCCCCATTGTTTTAGCGGTCTTACGAGCATCAACACTCGAAGTATCGGTTGGGTAATCCCAAAAGGATATATTGCATTGCAAGTTCATCGGCTTCCATGTGTAGAAGTTGGTGATGAGTGAGTTCATTAAGACCGACAACGTTAGTGATATCATCTCTTGGTGGATTAGCATTCGAATCTCCGGGTACAGTGATAGTAGGCATCTGAAATGGACCTTCAGAGATGACCTTCTTCAAGAACTTTCCATGTGGCTTCTTTAGATCACAAAACCTAAAGAACCTTATCACCCATTGATCGTAGTTTCCGGGAGTGAGCATTGGAGGTCTATCAAGTGATCCAGTCTCATGAATGGAATGTTGGCTACTTAAAGCTTCACACATCTTTGCAAACCAAACCATTAATATTCTGTGACAATTAGACTTAGTAATTATCCGACATACATAGCTCTTGGGACGACCTCGGCTTTACCATTTACTACACTACACACGACTGGGTACACTGCCCGTTAGTGCATTAGGGTATACTATAGGTATAGCGAGACCGTAAATATTAAGACGTGAGTAAAACACGCATCAAGTTTTTGGCGCTGCTGGAGCTATATTAGGATTAATATTAAGTCTTTCATTTCATTTTAAACTTTTCTCACGATCATATTTCAAGTTTTCAGGTACCATGGAAGCCATTGACATCGATAACCTCACTCTTGAGGAATATTTGGCATTGACAAGAGAAGAACAAGGGCCGAGGATTGTAAGGCCAGCCATTGCGAGAAGATGCTCATTTGAAATCAAACCTCAATTCATGAGGGAATTACGTGCAAACCCCTTCTCTGGAAGCATCGTCGATGACGCCCATGAACATGTAGACAATGTCGAATACATTGTCAGCCTATTCAAAATCCCTAGAGTCTCACACGATGCCATAATGCTACGAGTATTCCCTATTTCTCTTACGGGAGCTGCAAAAAGATGGGTCGGTCGATTACCTGCAGGGACTGTCAACACTTGGCCTATCTTAAAAAAATGTTTCATTCAGAGATATTGTCCTCCATCAAAGACGGCCAAGCAAATGGAAGAAATTCATAACTTCAAGCAAGAAGGAGATGAAACATTATACCAAGCTTGGGAAAGATACAACGAATTGTTATACAATTTCCCTACTCACGATCTTAACAGCCAACAAAAAGTGAACGTCTTTAACAAGGGACTTAACATCTCTTCAAGACAAATGATTGATTCTCAAGGGCCAATTCCTAGTATGACACCCACCATGGCTTTGGAAACAATTCAAAAAATGGCAGACCACTCTCACAAATGGCACAATGGAGGAAGCAACCGTAGTAAAAATAATGATATTGAGGGCCTTGCAGCAATAAACAACAAATTATAAAGCCTTGGAAGAGAAATGAAGAAGCTCAAAGAAAATGTGCATTCCATTCAAGTGGAGCGAGATGGGGCTCGTCCTTCTAAAAAATGTTCCTCCAATGAAGAAGTTAAAAGGATCGGTGAAGTGAACTATGGAAAAGAATTCCCTTTCAAAAGCTACAATAATTACGGACCTAGGTACCGTGAAAAATCCCCTGGGTTCTACACAAAAATCAACAATAATCCTCCTAAACCTAGCCTTGAAGAAATGATGCACCGACACATTGAAGAATCGACAAAAAAGGAAAATAGGCTCAAGGAGTGGATGGCCAAAGTAAAGGAGGACACCAATATGAACCTACGTAACCAAGATGCTGCAATTAAGAACCTCGAGACACAAATTGGGCAATTAGCTAAGACCCTCGCAACAAGTAATGCTAAAGCCACTTCCTGCAAAGCCATATTTGTGCAGGATAAAGCAAAAAAGGAGCAATGCACATCCTCTATCACTAATGATCTCTCCGGGATTAACTACCTAAAAGAGGATGATAAAGCTGAAGACGACGAGTTCCTACCTAGCCAACTTCCGAGAAGCTGCAGTGCCGGAAAGTTTTCTTCTCCCTTGCACTATTGGTAATATTATGATTCCCGCATTAGCTGATTTAGGGGCTGGGGTTAACCTTATCTCGACTACTTTATTCGAAAAAATCAAACTTACCAATTTAAAAGAAACAACTATTGTGATTGAAATGACGGACTCCTCTAAGGTAACTGTAGGGGGGATTGTGAACAATGTGCTTTTAAAAATTGGAAAATTTTTCTTCCCCACTGATTTTGTAGTTATTGACATGGGAAAGCGGGAGGCTTACAACTTGATTGTTGGAAGACCTTTTCTGGCCACTTGTAGAGCTCAAATTATGGTTTTTGAAAAACAAATTTCCTTGGGTACCGAAAAGGAACGAATAACTTTTAGTATGAATGAGCATTTAAAACCAAAAACTGAAATTTCTAATAATGTTCAATCACTAAACCCCACTCTTCACTCTAAGCCTATTACTGATAATCGTAAAGAAAGTGTTGATCATTGTAAGCAGAAACAGGATGAAATTGTTCAAAGCATTGAGGAAACTCTGAGTCCTAATAAACATTTTTGCAACTCAATGTTAACCAAAGAATGCGAATCGGCGTGGCCACCATTTACTCGTCCTCAAAAATGTGAAAGAAAAGTTAATGAATGGATTTACCCTCATAAGGGAAAGAAACATGATGTTGAATTAGCATTGGAAGATTGGTACAAATTAAAGCTTGGAAGCTCGAAATTGATTAAGGAACTGATCAAGCAGTATGGGTGCAACCATATCACTGACATCATAGGCGGAACAAGATCAAACATCAGCATTACTGATAATCTTATTAATGATGATGACCATGGAGAATCATGTGATAAATGGCTTTCACATAAGCTGGGAACATTTGGGCTCAATAATTCTACAAGAAAAAATGGCTTGATAATTGGATGAATGAACACCAACGTATGATGGAAGTGGGGCATGTTCAAAGACCCCCATAGGAGCCCCGCAGGTCTGAGTCTAACTTAAAGACTCGTTAATAAAGAAAAGTGCTCTTTCGGGAGACAACCCAAATTATCCCTTTCTTTTGTTTTATTTCCATTTCTGTAAGGTTTTGTGTTTTCTAACCATTTTTGCGGGAGACAATGAAGTAATTATACTGCGATTCTGATATGAACAGTTACGACGTAACTCATCTTGGTGATTACGCCAAAACCAACATTTTAGCAGCAGAATTCTTGACGCATTACCAATTACGGCGTAATACCATCTCAGTGGTTACGCCATAACTATTCGCTCCACAGCTCATACCAGTTTTGCCATTCGGCGTAACTCTCGTAGGAGTTACGACGTAACTCTCCTCTACTTTAATTCTTTCATTTTAAAACACAGTAACCTTGTATTAGTTTTAAATGAACTTTGTGGGTGTGTTCCCTGTAAACCCTCACGAGACTTCACTCGTCCACTTGGGACACCAAGTGGTTTAAAAGGCTTGTTTCATTCGCTAAATGAAACCGTGATTCCTACGAAAGTGAGTTAGGTTTATTTTTCATTTTATTTTTTCTTTTTAGAATTATGCTTGTCGGTATCGTGATTTCAGAGATTGAAGTTTGTTCATGACGCTTAAATGAAGGCACGATCCTTTCTCGTCAGGCCTTCTTCTCTTTGGAGCAAATTTCAGCGAAGTTCTCGCTCTAATTCTACCTTTCTCTTCACCTTTATTTTAATGCCTAGTACAAAAGGGACTTTGTACAATTCAAGTGGGGGGGTGGGAGTAGAATTATCTCTTGAACATTATTTCACCCTCATTTTTCTAGTTTATTTTGAAAAATTATGCCATTTTTAAAATTTTGACATGTTTTTCCGAACCTAACTAGATTAGACCTTAGCCGAGCACATACAACCCTTGATATTACATGATGAGATTAGCCTTATCCGTTTCCGATATTTTACCCCAAATCCACCAAATTATGAGTGTGTTGGTAGCTTGTAAACTTTAGAACTTGGCCTTTGCATCATTTCGAGACCATAGACGAGGTATGTTGAGTTAGCTCGATGTATTTGGACTTTTAGTTTTAGAAGGCAGTATT
Organism: Chrysanthemum makinoi; assembly: GCA_910596185.1. Lineage (NCBI taxonomy): Eukaryota > Viridiplantae > Streptophyta > Magnoliopsida > Asterales > Asteraceae > Chrysanthemum > Chrysanthemum makinoi. The sequence goes on along the minus strand of OU343225.1, from coordinate 233,472,916 downwards.
ATAGGATTATCACCCAAACAACCTACCATTGTGAGTCTATCGATTAGTCACCTCGACTTTTCGACCCCCATGTGAAACCCTTTTGTTGCACTCCCCTTTAGTGCAAGATACCCCTAGATACACCCTTCTGAGCCATTCCTTTCATTTTGTCACCCTAATATATTGTTTCGTTACACCCTTACACCTTAGCCTACCCTGTAGTCTTTATTTGTAATTGGGAAGTCATCATTTGCCTAAGTTCAAGGTTCGAGTGGAAAGGTTTGGAAATCACGCTTTCATTGACAACAATTATGAAGATCATTGAAGACCCCCCGAATTCCCATTGTTCATCTCAAGTGGGGGGATGTTATGTTATCATGTTATGTTCAAAAAAAAATAGTTGATTGAGTATGATTTTGTAAAGTGCGATGTTATAAGCACTATACTATGAGCTTTATTGTTTAGTATCGAGGAGGCCACCTCGGTCACATTTGAATATTGGAGTTGGAGTTATACCAACTGAAGAAGAAAAGGTAGTGTGCCCATCACGACGTCCTCTAATGACACATCTATCTTACATTTCATGATCCGGTCTCTAGACTTCAAAACTTGAACTTTGGGCGGACGGTAAGTGGTGATGACTTAGTTATAGATGTAGACTACCTGCTTTTTTTCATTTTACACCAATTATATATCCCATGTCTTATCCTACCCTTTAGTCATGAAGCGTGTCTAGGTGATGCAGCGAGCAATCTTTGGTGTCTTGGCCATGGATTTGGTCATGTATCATTGATTTTGTCCACTTCGCCGTGACATGTTAGTAATGGCGAGTCACCCCTTAACCTTTGTCGTGTCTACCCATATTTCCTTTGAGAATTGTTTAGCCCTTAACTCTAGTGGTGGACATTTGTGTAACCGCCAAGCTTATGATAGAATACATGCTATGACGGTGCGATTGAGTGATCACCCCAAAATTGACACTTAGAATAGTTGAGAGATTTGAGTGTTTGTTCCCCTTTCGTGAGGTGTTCGGCTTTGTTTTATTCTAGCATAAGGGATTTGTAAACTCATATTTTCCAGGTTTTGGGAGATATCTTTTTAGGAATCTATCTAATAAGATCTACTTGAGGGCAAGTAGAGTTCAAGTGGGGGGATATTTGACAACATCAAATAGTCCTGAATACTAAGTGTCAATTTCCCCCGTTAATGCTTGTTATTTATATCATTTATATGGATTTACGCTTGTTTTCCATTGTTTTACACTTTCAGGTAAATTACGAGCATTGGAGCTAAAGAGACGCGGAAATGGAAATGTTACTAAAGATTTATCACAGTATGCTTATTTTGAAGAAGTTACGGCATAACTCATCTCTCACATTACCGTAACTATTTGCGTGACCGAAGTCCAACTTATCAAGAGTTTGGCGTAACTCCTCCCAAAGGTTACGACGTAACTCCATTAGGTCAAAAGAGGTTCCACGCCGTTGATACTTACGCCGTAACTACTGCATCACTTACGATGTAACCGTGTTTATTGAAGACTACGGCGTAACCACTTATAAGGTTACGCCGTAACTAGCGGATCTAGTGCATTTACGGAGAAATAGAAGGTTACGGCGTAACTCATCTTTTGGTTACGCCGTAACCCGGACTGGCCTATAAATACCCCACGAATTCTAGCATTTCAAAGCATCTCATTCCACACACAACACTCTGAGAACGTGGGAAAAAGCTCAAGGGAGGTCTAGGGAAGCATACAGAGCTGTTTCCAAGGGAGAATTCACACCATTACGATAAGCTTTAGCGTTTATTATTTCTTTTACTTTCAATTCATGTATTTCGTACCTTTGAATATTGAATTGATGTGCATGATTAATATGAGCGGCTAAGCACCCTTTGGTGCTAACCTAGTTATGATTCCTTAATTGTTTTGTTTGCGTTTACCTTTACTTCCATACAATTATTTCTAAGTGTATGCATGCATAGTTCTTTGGTAGTCACCCCTGGTTCGGTAGTTTTGAATGGCGATAGAGGCCAATTGCCTAGAAGATATGACCAACTGACCCTAGGTGAGCGGACTGAGACGGGAAGGGTAAGATATGACCAACTGACGACCCTTTCTACTTGTGCGATTTGACCAACTAATCACCTATCGTTTGGATGAACTTAAGATTTAGGGGGTGTAGTGTCTAAGTTCCTAACGGCTGGGCACTCACTATTTAGAATCTTGCATGTAGGCGTACTTAATGACTCGGCTTAGGGGACCGGGAACAACAGACTTATGACGGTCTTTGATTTCTCTGTGGTGGCATCTTTCTGATAGGTTAGAGGGCGAATTGACCAAATCTTTGTCCTCTCAAATTTGACCCCACCTGAAGTAATTGGAAGTAGGTAGACGTAGACATAACTAGTTAGGAGGATTAACTAGGTTAGCACCACTATTTCTCTATTGATTTCCCTTCTACCATTTATTTGCTTTTATATTCTGCATTAGTAGTTTAATTAATTTAAACCCTATCAAACCATTAATATTCTGTGACAATTAGACTTAATAATTATCCGACACACATAGCTCTTGGGACGACCTCGACTTTACCATTTACTACTCTACACACGACCGGGTACACTGCCCGTTAGTGCATTAGGGTAGATCATAGGTATAACGAGACACTATAAATATTAAGACCTGGTCAGTAAAACCTGCATCAAGTTTACAACATTATTTATAAGGAAGGAACTAGGGCAACACACAAGTTCCCTTCCTTTCCTTATTGGGCTTGGATCAAGGCTTATGGGCTTTCTACATAAGCCTTGCCTTTAATACTAACTTAAAAGCCTAATTAAGCAACCTATTACATATTGATTACAAACACTTGAAATATAGTTTAGGAGTGATTCCAACACATTCAACTTGCCTCACACGACAACATTCTCGATAAAGCAATAAACGCCCGACATATCCATTGTCTCAGCTTGTCCAACTTCCATCAAGACATTGCAATATATCATAGAATCATTAACACACGAAACAAAATATCAAAAATAAACAAAGTTTTGAAAATAAACTAATTAAATGAGTTTGCTAGTACTACTCGTAATTTAATTAAAAGGTTTTCACACTTCTAACTATATGAAATGTAAACTTGTAGACTTCAACTATTAAATCGGATAATAAATCTTGGTGCAACTTATTATAAAATTTTGACATTACTTTGGATAAATAAATTATACCCGCGGGTCATGCCCAAATTTTCGGCAAACACATCTATCATTTTACAATTGACAATCGAAATGTATTTTGAAACTTTCGTTGGTTTTCCAACTACAAATGTATACAAGAAAATTTATATTTAACTTCACATAACATGTTTTACACTTTTCAAATAAGATGAATTTATTGAAAACTTACATTGTTTTGCTAATTATAAGTGTATACAAGTTAGATTACACTTAAACTTTTTCTAAACACTTATGTTAACAAGTAAGTACGACATAAAATATATATATATATATATATATATATATATATATATATATACATACATACATATATATATACATATCTGGGACACTTAATCTTTTTCGTTCAAGCGGACAACGTCTCATCATACGTACTATCTTTCGTACATCATCATTTGATCATCATCTAACCAAAGTCTGGTTTATTCTCGATATATTTCCATAAGCTGATATACACCAAAACTTTTGAAAAACTATTTTCAAACTTAAACAATGCCCATAAGCAAAAACAACACAAACAATGTAAAACTTGTAAAGTTTCGTTGAAATTTATCGAGTCCCAAACATGAATAAAGAATAAACTTGTCGTACTAATTTAGGTTGCGTGTCGAAGCCGTGCCCTATCACCATTTGAATTATACACTTCAGATTGCTTATTACTGAGGTGAGTTTATAGCCCCACTTTTATCTGATAAACTGTTTTATAAACTTTGGGGTGAGAAACATGCAAAACATTTTTTTGGACCAACTAAAAACTTATGTTTACTTAAAATTGTTACGTAGAGTAGCCTCAGCTATTAAATCCCCTTTTGGCCAAACCTATGAACCGTTAATCCCCGTTGGAAAGCGCGAATGCTATAAATAGATCTATTGGGGGTGACTCCCCCGTTCGGGTAGACCGGATAAGCAATCAGACGTATATCATGTCGAGCCTCAAGTGTTTTGGGATTTCAACACTTGTAAGGCCCTTATTTTACATGCTTCTAGAGCATGCATACTATGGTTAAGCTTCGGTTGCATGAATTTAGTGCTAGCGTAACATGTTTCACAACTATTTTAAAATGATTATGATTATGGTCCATCCTTGTTTAATACTTAAACCTATGAACTCACCAACGTTTAGCTGACTTTTAGCATGTTTTTTTCAGGTATTAAATCTACAGGAAAGGAAATGGCAAGGCAAGGGTCATAGACTATCCGTTGAAATGTTTTTACACAAACTACATCTTATTTCATGAAGCAACCTAAACACATGGGCCACTTTTTTGTACTTGACATTTTTGTAAAACTCATTTACTTTATAAATAAAATTTTAGACGGAGTATGTATTTCGTTCTTTATCATCTTGTGTTGTGTATTCCAATTAAGTAGCACCCCATGTTGCTTCCGCTGGACTAGTTTGGGGGTGTTACATTACCCCCAAGATAATCAAGAGTACCATTTGGGGCACCATCATCTTTCACCTGATAGTTATGATCACCTTCTAAATCACCATGATCATCCTCATAATCACTACAAAAGTAAAAGGAAATAATTGAACATTAAAAATGTTTTCATGTTAAAAAGATTGCGACATTGAAGATTTATATTAATAAAAAGCAACACACGGAGGATGACATAATATCCATTCATCAATTCAACGTGGCACACAAACAAAAATAATACCTATAATAGCTATATAAACGTTTACTTTAACTTTTTGTTTCAGAATTATTAACTATCATAATCATAAGAAAAAAAAAGTATATTATTTAACTTTATAATGTTAAACTGCAATCAAATTGTTGAATCTTGTTATTAGAACTTAAAGAGATGGTAAAATCGTGTACATCTCAATTGTAAAAATATTTGCAGACAAATGATGATCGATCTATGTTGTTTAGAGTGAAGATGAGGCATATTTAAAACCCTAGGTTATAATAGGCCTACACTTTTTTTAGCTTGATCATTGGTTTTGTTTCCATATCAACACGAGGGTACTTTCGTCTTTTTGATATCAAGGATATTTTAGTGAATAAACATTCATATTGTCTGATATTGTATAAATGTAAAAGGGTGCACGGTGTGGCGTTTAGAGTGCACGGTGCAATGACCAAACCACACGTCATTGGGTTTTTTTTGCCCATTGGTGCCGCCGTTATGAACCCACTCCCCACTATTCGCTCGCCATTCGTCCCTTCGTCGGCCCATTCATGGGCATTATTTGTAACACCCCCAAATCTCTGTACAACGGAAGACTTAATCAAGTATTCGGGGCGTTACTTTTTGGATTGGTATCGCACACAAGTATATCCAAAAAGATAGTCATTTAACATTTAAAACCAATCCCAAATTTAAGTATTCAAAACATTTAATCCAAAATATAAATATTAGGCCCAAAACATGATTTATTAAGATAGGTCCCCAAAGTTTATCAGAGTCAGAAATGATCCTTGAACCCCGCCTTCTTGCCAAGCTTCCACCAATCACGTATTCCAAACATCTTTCAAATACCTGAGAAATCATGCTAAAAGGTCAGCTTACGCTGGTGAGTTCATAGGTTTAAGTTCAACAAAATCATAGTGGACCTATAAGAGTTGATTTGCTATGCAAGACCTAAGATAGATAAATACCGTTTCACACATGATCCTACCCGGATATCCAATCAAATCCCGCATCCAGGGATTACTCGGGCCCCCGCGACTCTAGTCCAGCACGGTTGTGGCAAAATCTAGAACAATTGCCAACCCCGGACTAGGTCGATGTAGAAGTCTATTCTTAGCTAGGCACGGTTAAACCTAGGCTAAGGCAACAACTACCGCACATCTATCTATACAGTCAAGCACATAAGCAAATCCAAATAGTTTTCACGGTCCAAAAACAGTAGCATGATTCTCACCCCAAAATAGTTCAAAACGTAGTTAAAACATAGATAAAAGTGGGGCTATGAAACTCACCTCAAGCAATCAACGCACAAATAAACACTAGCATAAGATAACGGTATCACGGCACAGCAACTATCGACTCGGCACAACCTATTAATGTAGACCAAACTTAATATATACATTCCTCAAAATCAACGTTATCTACCCCAATATGTTCCATTTCGTTATTTCCAAAATGTCTCGTTTCACCATTTAATCTTAGTGTTTGGTATTCCTCGTGTGGGTGTATTGACTCAATATGATGCCATGAATGCACTCAACCAACCAATACGTTATGCTCCGCAACACATTATGCAACTCCATTCAACAAAATATGTGACTCAATTCAACACAATATGTGACTCAATGCGACACAATGAGACGTCTAAGCGATAAGCTCTATAGTCCAATAAGTTTCGGAATAAATAGTAGACCTTATCGAATTCGTCAACTCGATAAACTCATTTATTTATTCGTGTCGCTTATTATCCCATAAATCAATCGTATCCTTAAAGAGTCATAAGGATAAGTCACCCATTAATAAGGTTACCCAACGTACCTAGCGGGCTCTTATTAGATTCGTCAACCTAATAAGTCCGCTACCCACGTGGATCAACAATATTAATGCTAGGTTATCCGTAACCCATGCACACAACGTAAACAATTAAATACTTAAACCAATATTAAATGTCCACAATTGACATTTATTGATAAACGTGTACTCGAAACATTAATTACTTATTTATTACAAAACATTTCTAATTTAGTCGTTAATTTCCGTTTAAAAATAGTAAATAACAAGATAAGACTTGTTATTGATATTTTTGGTACAAAAGCCGATTTATTATTTCTATTTCATAGTTTCTTAGCATATATATATATATATATATATATATATATATATATATATATATATATATATATATATATATATATATATATATATATATATATATATATATATATATATATATATATATATATATATATATATATATATATATTTTGTCAAATTCCAATATTAATCTCATATCGTTATTCGTTTCGAGTCCACAAGCACGAGTCATAACCTCTCGGCTTTTAATCAATCAATAGTCCAAATTATACTAAAGTCCATGTTACGGCTTTGTCGGAGTCAACTATTGACTAAAAAGTCAAAGTAACACCGACGTAGCTCAAAGTTGACAATATATATATCAAGTCCAAATTAAAAGTCATAATAGCGCAATTCAATCCCAAACCAACTCAAAACAATCTCGCCAACCAATCAATCAACCAAATATACTCGAAACCAATGTTATGACCCTAATGGTCATGACACTGTCGCGGTCAAATGACCACGCGTGAACCAAACAAGCTCTAGAAGCTTTTTGGCTCCACGCGTCTCACCCAAACATCAACAATACCAACCAACAAGCTACAAAATCGACCCGGACTGGACCCATGACCCAAGTGGGTCACGTGACACCAACCCATGAGCCACGACGCGTGGCCATGGTGGTTCGTACGCCATCCCAAACCAATCCAAACACAACCAAATCACTTCCACAACATCCCAATCCAATCATTCAAGCTCCAAACACTAACCAAACACAAAACCTATCATCTATCTTAACCAAAAATATGCAACTAAACCCTAAATGCACAAACCCATCAAATTGACACACCACACATTTACCAAACACTATTTACTTGTTTATTAAGTCACTAATTAGCTTTAATTTTATGTTCCACCCAAAAGCCCTAAAAATTATATTAGGGTCGAAACCCTAATAATCAATTCGTGGGTTATTATCACACAAACAAGCTCAAAACTTGTTCCATTTACCTTATCTAATCACCAATTGCAAAAGCCCTTTGAAACCCTAAAAGTACGAATCTTGATTCAAAGATTTGAAGGTGTTATTGAAGTCCAAATGGAGTGTGTAATATATGGTTGGAAAGAGGAGAAAGAGAGCTTCAAGATGGTGGTGGTGGTGTATGGTGACGCGCCGCCGTGTGGCCAGAGGTGGCCGGCGGTTATGGTGGTGGTGGTTTAGGGTTTCTAGTGAGAGAAAGGTAGAGAGAGAAAGGGGTTGTGTGTGTGTTTTAGAGAGAGAAATAAACTAGGCAAATGAGGTAGTGGGTGGGTATTTACTCTAGCCACTAGGGACCTCAAAAATAATTATTTGGGAGGAGGGGCGGTTTCAAGAGAATGGGGGTCGGAGTTGTAATTTTTCGTAACTACCCCGTTTACCCATTCCTGAGCTCATAAATTGTCCCCCGAGTGTCTCACAACATTTATTTAACTTTCCAACATCGTTATTTACGTTTTTCCATGAGTTTTGACTATTTATTTGTCAATTTTCGAGTTACGATCTAAAAGTTACAATAATTCTTGTTTTAGGCTTTTCTAGTGCCAAATCGAATAGTGCCTACCAAATAAAGTTAAAACTCATACGATAACTCATTCAATAGTGAAATAAACCATAAAAACCAATATACGATATATAATCAAGTCATGGTTTATAAAAATAGTGTTAAAGGCAAAGCTCGGTTCAGTTTAACGTAATGCGGTTACCTAAAATAGACTCCCTAAATTTGCCAGTTGTCACATTATTGGCTTATTTTTTAAATCTTAAGTGGGTTTGTGTTATGTGTTGTGTTTCTGTTTGCGTTTATGTGATTGTATTTTTTTTCTTCTTGTGCAGGTTACTTGGAGAAGAAGATTGATTGTATTTGGTACTTTTTTTTTAATTTCTTTTTTGACTTTTTCGTTAGTCTTTTTGGCTATTTTTTTCTTACATCGTTAGTACTTTTGACAGTTTTTTTTCTAACGTTGTTAGTCTCGGAGGGTGAGTGCGGTTATGGAACCGCAAGGAACCGACCCGAAACAGATAGAACCGAGAACCGAAAAATGCATATCTTAGGAACCGATAACCGGACCGAAGAGCGTGTTTCGGGTATTTCAGTTGTACCGAATTGGAACCAAAATATGTTTAAAAAAATACCCTAAAATTCAAAAACAAATTATGTGTGCCCTCATTTGCTTATAAAGCATAAAGAATATTGAATTATTAAATTATATAGAAAAAATATCCGAGCTACGTCATTAGTTGTTGTAAATTTTTGCTTTTTGGTGAAAACCATAATACACGGTCCAGATGGTTGGCCGTTTATGAGGTAATTGATCATCATGTGCCTCTTTGATTTAATTTTTACAGTTAGCCTATTTGTGTTCATTTGAATTGTGACCCAGTAATTGCAAAATAAAGTAGTGTGTTTAAATCGAGAAAAATATGAAACTATAAAACTAATACAGTTAATTTGATACAATTTCCTACACAATTTTGCTTTATTCATGTTTGGTTAAGCTTGTCACTTAAACACGTAGGTAGAACATGTTGGAAATAGATTAGATGGCTCAAGTCCGGTTGTGGGCTTTGGGCTCAATGGGGTCTATTGTTATGTCTAATGTAGTCTATTTTTGCTGCTAAATAATGAAAAGCTACCTACATGTTTTATCAATCAAACATGGTATCGGAGTTGCTCTGATCCTCAGACCTAGGTGGTTAAGTTGACCCGCCTTCTCTATGCCACCCCGTCAAATCCTAGCCGCCACTATTTATCCATTTTTCAAAAATTTTATTTTTGCAAATTTCGGCCAAAACCCTAACCGCATACTGTTTTGACCATAACTTTTTAGCCGTTTGGTGTTAATTGACGTTGTCGGCGCCATTCTTTTCGTTTTTCAATTATGCACAAAATCCAACTTGAATCACCTCCGTAAACCAGCAGACACGCCACCGGAATCCGACTACTTAAAAAAGAACTATTTAACTCTGCTTTGCTTTTTCTGCTTGTTTTTTTTTTGTGCTTTTGCTGCTTGAACATTGCTTCTGTTTGCTGTCGGATATCTTCATATAAAAAAGAAAAAGTTTAAAATGTCGTGTTGTCGACCAATGACAATCTTTGCTTTTGCTGCTTGTTTCCGCTTTTACTTTTGCTCGTGTTGTTGTTGCTTGTTTGTTTAAGAGAATTGATATATCCTCCTACTACTTGTTCTTAGGGCTGAGCATTATAGATCGCAGACTGTATTTCGGTCCGGTCCTCGGTCCACTCTTTTAACTATTTTCACTCTTCGGTTCGGTCCAGTCTAGTTCGGTTTTACGCATAACCGAACATTATGTTTGTTGGACGTGGGCCGACTAACCGGACGCCGGACCAATCGGTCCAGTCCTCAATCCTGCATTTTAGGCCAAATCAGTTTTTAGTCTGATCCGATTTTAGTCTGTTCAGTCTGATTTTTAAATTATGCTCGACTGGTACTTGTTCCTGCTTATATTCCTTAGCATTAGGGGTGTTCGCGGGGCGGTTCGGTTCGGTTAGTTGGACGATTTTAACTATCCATCGTGGGGCGGGTAATTAATTTTACTTCGAAAGAACCGTTACTAAATGAGAATGTAGGACAATTGCATATGATTCGGTCCACGGTTAATCATTTCGAGTTTAACCGTATGAACAATAACATGTTTTAGAATGTAAAATGTCATTTTGTTAAAATTAGATGACATTTAATAGATAATAGTCACACAAAAGTTATCTCATTAGAATTCCACAAAAAAGGTGTAGATTGGCGGGAACCCCGGACATGCTTTTGGCATGCCGTTGTATCACCCCACAGGAATAGCTCAAACTCTCTCTAGCCAGTGGGCACTAACTGGAGTGAGTACGAGCCAAGACTCGGACCCTTGAGCTCTTATTCCACAAAGTCTCTCCAGTGTGCCCATAGGTTTTGCGGAGGTGGGTACCTATATGAAGCAAATGCCAATGATGGGACTTAAACAGTTGAACTTGGGTCAATTGACTCAAGCACAAATGCTCCAACCAGTGAACTAATGCTCCATTAGAATAACTGCATTCAAATATCCATACATAATCATCTAACAAATAATAGTTATTTGACGTCTATAGATTACGATCACATTTATCAACTTTCACACATAAATGTTTAGAAAATTTTACATTATGAGCAAAAAAGGCGTTATACAATAAAATAGTGCAATAATATAATTACTACTTGTACGATTTTTTGAATATTTAGTTAAAAAAAACCTTCATGTATTAAGCACGGTTCGGTTCGGTTAACCGCGGATATCAAAAAATAAAAACCGAAACCGAATCGTGATAAGCGGGTTTTTTCGGTTTCGATTTTTTCCGGTTTCTGTTTCTTTGATTTCGGATTTTTTACGGTTTCAGATTGAACGGTTCGGCTCGGTTCGTCGGTTTATCAGATTTTTTGAACACGCCTACTTAGCATGTATCGGAGTAATTTTTTAGGAGGATATGAAAACTTTTTGTTTAAAGGGTTGTAAATATATAAATGGACAGCTACTACGAATTTATGACTATTGTCCCCACACACTTACACATCTCATTAATTATACCCTCGTCACTCTTGTTCTATATTCTCACTTTCTCACTACATTTTTCCCAATTTTAACTCCAAAAATCTCACTTTAAACTACATAAAATTCATATCTTTACAAAACCGTTCAAGAATGAGAGAATATCTGAATTTCAAGACCCTTTTGTTATTTCTGCTGGTATTTTGTAAGGGTTTTTTTTTTTATGAATGATTTTTATCAGTTGGGTGTTTGGTAAATGATGTAAAGATTTAATCTTTATATGATTTGGTATATGGGTTTTGCTTTTTTGTTTTTTTATTATATGATGTATTTAATGAAATGGGTTTTTGTAAAGTTACAAAGTTTGAATCTTGATATAAATGTGAATTGGGATTGAATTTGATGTGCTGCCTGCATTTTCTGCATATTACTTGTTTGCCATTTTACTAATCAAGATTTAAGGGTTTTGAATTATCAAGACAGAATTAGATATTAGTGCATTTACACTTTATTAAAAGTCAAACCTAGTAATTCTCAACTTCAAAATTTAATACTAATACTTATTTCACATATTTAGATGTTACAAAATTCCCATTTTGGTGAAAACATAACAATATTCTAGAATGAAATTATTGGTAAAAATATCCGCAAAATAAGCAAATCTTACACCATTGTGTTATATATCTACCCCATATGGTCATATTTTGCGTTAATCCATAGATTAGTTCTAGATTACATTATAAAGTTTTCTGCATACTGCATAAAGGATAACCATATAGTAATTGTTGATGAAGGAATTTATTTCAAAGTTTTAAAGCACAACTACTTGCAATTATTGTCATTTATTGAAGCTATTCATTTTCTCTAGTTGTTACCAACTTTTCACATGGTAGAGGTGAGCTTATGCTTGTTGGAATTTATATTGTCAAGTACAGACCCCTTATTTGTGTATGTGACAAAGGTGAATAAATCATCAGGGATAATGAACCTTTATTCGAGAATGGTTGGGTAGGGTAAAATGAAACGAACAAACTTATAGAATTTTGAATCCAAAAGTGACCATAAAAATCAAAACTTGTCTAGGTGTGCAGGACATGGATTTCCTTACAAGTCTTGAGTAATAATATAGGTAGGATTGATTTTACATTCATCTATTTGGACCTTATTGAGACAGTCGGTTGTTCTAGGTTAGTGAGTTTAGTATGGTATCAGTGCAATGGCCGGTTGAGATGCAATAGTGTGGATCCATGTATATTACAGTTCTTGACTTGTTTGGGTTCTAATGTAAATTTGACGTAAGTGGGGGAGTTGGTGATAACTTGTTCCAAACTAGTTATGAATCAGAGTCCCTAGTAAGTCCCACAATAAGCTTCTAGTAACTTTGACAATGGTTTTTAAGTTGATTAAGGGGTCACTGTGTTAACTTGCTGTTTTAATTTTCTGGCAACTTGTTCCAAACTCCGATACATCTTCAGTATAGTTGTGTTGAGCTTGATTTTGCGGAACAACATTTGACTACTTTACATTCTTTTTAATCAAACAAATAACTCTGAACAAATGTATAATATATGCCACATTCTCTTTGTTTCTACCTGAAAATGTCTGTAACAAAGCCATCAATGTGTTTATTGTGTACCTAATTTTTTTTACCCAAATACCTTGTAGTGTTTTGCCCATTTACCACTCTGTTTTTTTTTTTTTTTTTTTTTTTTCACCCAATCACAGATACCTTGTATACGGTCGATGATATAGCATAATGTTCCAACATCAACACCATGCAGAAAATAGTATCTGTTACTTTCAAGTTGCCACTATTGTGTTTTAATCACAATCTTATGCCAATGAAGCAATGATATTACTCTGTTACAATGCATAGTGATAACAAACCCATATCTGTTTGCATTATGATAGTGTCTGATTTTTGTTTCTTCTCACCTTGGAGGGGTTAAATGGGGGAGGATGATCTTTTGATAGAATGTTCAATACCCTTGCTAAAAATAAAAAGAAAATGTTGAAGTCCCTTTAACATCCCTATGGTACCTCTTATGTTCATATAATAAATAGCAACGATCTACTCCACAAATAATTTAAGTAGAGTGTTTGTGTTTGAGTATTAGTCAAAGGTCTAAAATGATATTATAGTCGAAATATATAATAACAGTTTGTAGCTTATGCAAGTATGTATGTTATAGCAGATGTCCATTGTGCATCATTGTGTAAGGAGAGCATTTGACTATTTGCCTAGTGTATAAAATCACCTATTGACAGAACAAGAATATCTTAATCTTCTTTCTTTTGACAAGAAGGACCAAATAAGTATTTATAAATAGAAAACTTGCTGTAAATAATGGGATAGTATTTCCTCTTATTATTAATACATGCTTTTTTGTTTTCTGTACCTTAGTTTTCCCTTTTTTTAATCTGACATCAGTTTTATTTAGTTACATTTTTAAGTATTTTTCCTTTTGACGCATGACCTTTTGGACAGGTTTCTGTGTCCCTCATTGCAGCTCACTGGATAATCGGCAAAAATCATTGCGATTCGATGAAAAAGTGGATAACTTATTGCCGCAGATTTCTCCAACTGGAAATCCTCAACCTCTTTATCCTCTTCTTGCACCATCTCCATTATCACCCTTCACAATCACAAATAGTACAGCCCCAAAGCTATCAGGTTCGTTTTATACACTTAACTTGTGCTATTTATCTTTTTTATCTTGTTTTTTCCTTTTTCATTTAGAAATTTCTTTTCCATTTTTGTTCAGGCCTTTGTACTCTTAATTTTGATGCCATGGATACCATGATGAGCATGACCGCAATCGATTGTTTCACTGTTTTTGCACCATACTTAGCAAATGTAGTATGCTGCCCACAATTCAAAGCAACTCTGGTCATTCTCATTGGTCAATCCAGTAAAGAAACCAAAAAACTTTCTCTAAACTCGACTATTGCCAAACACTGCCTTTCTGACTTTGACAAAATTCTCATGGGTCAAGGTGCGAATAACAGTTTGCAGCAGATATGTTCCGTTGGTCCATCGAACCTAACTGAAGCTTCTTGCCCAGTCAAAGATGTTGATGGTTTTGAAAAAATGGTCAACACATCTAAGATTCTTGCTAATTGTGGAAAGATTGATCTTGTTAATGAATGTTGTCAAGAGACATGTCAAAATGCTATATCAGAAGCTGCTAAGGATATTGCTTCGGTTTCATATGAATTTGACGCAATGGGGCTTCGGCGTCCTTCTGATATTTCAAATCGGGTGATTAACGATTGCAAAAGTATTGTACTGAGATGGTTGGCCAGTAAACTTGAACCAACACGAGCCAAAGAAGTACTTAGAGGATTAGCTAATTGCAATCTTAATAAAGGTGAGCAATCATACTTCTCTTGATCTTTAAAGCTGTCTGATATTATATGAGTAGAGTTGGTGTGTTAATTGTTGAAAATGATTAGAAAGTTATATTATTACAACAAGGCTTTGAACTTATAAAAAGGGATTAGGATGTTCGAAGGATATAACATAACTCTTTTCTGCTTAGATCTTTTGGAGTTTTAGGGATATAACATAACTCAAATCGACCCATTTGTAAGTAAAATGGGTCGAAATGACCACATCTAGGTATGAGTTATCGATTCAAAATAACCATTACTCTTTCAAAAGTCTTAAATAATGAACACTTTGCCAATATTAGACTAAAGGTAATAAGAAACCAAATAAATCACCCCCGCATCAGCTTTCTCTTCTACCACCACCACCAAAAAACCATAGTAAGAAGAAAACCAAACACTTTTTTTTTTTTTTTTTTTAAAAAAAAAAAAAACATTACATTAATATTTCAAATAAAATTAAAAACATTACATAAAATAACTAAAATAAAATTAGAAACATTACAACAAAATTAGTGTTCATTTGTTTGATGCCAAATGTGTTCCGCTAAATCTGCTTTAAGATCTAGATGAGTTTGTTCGCTATGTATTTCCCTTGATAACTTGTAACCTAGATTCTTGGGATCGTACCGGATCATCTTCACGATGTTGTTCCTTCGGATAAAAGTTGGGAGATATTGGCATCTTTTTGTCTATTCATATCATATTATGTAATATGATACAAGTGTACATCAAATGTGTAATTTTCTCAAGACTTCGTGACAGTGCAACCGTTTTTACTATAGCCCACTTTTTCTGTAGCAGCTTCGTTCCACGTCTTTTCTTGCTACCTCATGCGCTTGCTTGTATCTTATTCGCTTTGTATCATTCGAGCCTGGCTGTGAAATAGACTTAACAAGAATAGCCCATTCTGGATATATCCCGTCAGTAAGATAATATCCCCATCTATAGTCGTTGTTAGCCACAAACGGAACCTCCGGTGCTTTCCCGACTTTGAGATCGTTTAAAAGAGGCGATTGACGTATAACGTTGACGGCATTGTTTGACCCTACAACACCAAAGAACGCATGCCAAATCCATAAATCTTGTGAGGCAACCGCTTCTAATTAAATGAATGAATTTCGCCCGGAATCACGTTTACAAAATTGACCACGTAGACGTTGTGGGCATTGAGCCCACGGCCATTTCGTACAGTCAATGCTTCCTATCATCCCAGGAAAGCCATGTTTTTCCTCGTGAAAAGCGTAGAGTTTTTCGACATCAGTTTGTGTAGGCCTACGCAAATACTCCTTGCTATATAACTCCATAACCATGTCACAGAAAGCAAAAAGACAATTACGCGAAGTTTTATCACCAATTTAGATATTTTGGAACGGCACCATATGCTAATTGACGAATTGCAAAGGTACACTTCACAAGCGGAGAAATGCCATGTCTTCCCGAACAATCATATGTTTGTTGAAAATACGGGAAGTTATGAGTCAATTCCCAAACAACGTGTGTGAACAATGTTCGACTCATTCGGAATCGTTTACGGAATAAATAGTCGTCGTACATTGGTTCTTCACCGAAGTAAGCCGCCACAAGACGCTCATGAGCACCGTGACGATCTCTACCAATAGAGTTTTATGGGATTTTTGGGATTGTAAAAGTGGAAGCTTGAGAATTGTAAGCTTGAATAACCAAAGTGGTGTCCTTGACAAACTCGAATAACACACTATTAACTTCCTCTTCGGCTATTTTTTTTGGAAAAATGATATGCATGCCTAACTTTTATGACTAAAAGTGTGCCTAAAGATCTGATGAAGACATGCGGCAAACTTAAAGGTGAAGATTTAGAGGGAGAAAGTGCATATGACATGTGTCAAGTGATGAATGATTTAGGCCTAAAATTAGTCATATGAGTTAGTCATCTCTATCATCACTCTTTTTTTTATTTGAAGGATTAAAATGTGTGTAGAAAGGATTGAGTTGAGAGTGTATAAAAATTTAAGAAATGGAGGGTTTTATAGAGAAAAAGTAATACTTTTTTTTTTTTTTTTTTTTTTTTAACTAGATGCCCAAACGGACCAAACCAAATTGGGGTGGGGGGGGGGACTCTTATTACTTTCAGTCTTATTAAAGAATTTTTCCCCTTGTTTTCAGTGCTGAAAGGCAGCATTTGCAACGAATGTGCATCAATTATTTATTTTTATTTTTTTTGTGATTTCTTTTTTTCCCCTTGCTTTTATTCACACATTATGTCAATTATAAAGCTTTTGTCAACATGTCGAAACATATTTATAAGTCTGTTGTCATTACCAAATAGCCTTATTCTATAAGTTTTGAAAATTATAGAGATGGAATGAAGCAATCATTTCTACATTGAAAAAAGTTGCAGATTTCTCCCTTTTCCCTTGCTTCTAGTATTACACCATGAATCGAGGAATTTATGCTAGTATAATGGTTAATTTGAAACCAAAAACCATATTTATGATGGTTACGAAAGACTACCAGTTTAAGATTTTTTTTTTTGGGTTTCAGTTTGCCCGTTGGTTTTGCCAAATGTTCGACCTGTCGCACGAGGTTGCGGAGATGAGATTAAAAACCAAACATCATGTTGTGACGCAATGGGAAGTTATGTATCTCACTTACAAAAACAAAGCTTTTTAACAAATTTGCAAGCTTTGAATTGTGCGGCTTCACTGGGGAAGAAGTTACAAAAAGAAAATATAACAAGCAATGTTTATAATCGTTGTCGTATAACCCTCCAAGACTTTTCACTCCAAGGTTTGTTTTTTGTTTAATTTGTTTCTATAGTTATTCTTTCAAGTAATAAGACTAATCTGATAGTTTTTTTGTCATTTCTTGACATGTTGGAATCCACAACTCAATTGCAGCAAATGGAATGCAAGGTAAAACTAACATTCCCCTTTAGCTAATTTTTTTTAAGTTGACCTGTTTGAGATAAAGCACAACCCAAATCGACTCCGTTCATTCAAAAGATATAATTTTGATTGAGTTTCTAAATAATCTTCTAGGTTGTTACTCTTCGGCTTCTTTCCCTTTTCTTTACTTTGTTGTGCATTAAGGTACTGTAGTAAGGATAAAAGAATATACCTAGGTTTTTGTTTGTCAGTATAAATAATTACAATGTCTTGACTCTCAAATAAACACAAAGTTTAGCACCCGAGTTATAAAACAGTGTGATAATATATTAGTATGAATCAGGATAAAATCATAAATCCTTGACGTGAGAAATCGTGTAAAAAACACGAGAATGCAATTTTTCAAGTTTCACAACTTTTATATACAGATGTCTTTTTTGTTGATTCAAATACAAACAGGTGATGTGTATCAATACATGTTCATCAAAACTAATAATCAATAAAGGATAAATAAATAATAATTAGTTTTTATCTGACTTGTTTTACTTCTTTATGTCCTTGAAATAGAGTCTGGATGTCTTCTTCCTAGCTTGCCTTCAGATGCAACATTTGACTCATCTTCAGGCGTGAGCTTTCTTTGTGATTTGAACGATCACATTCCCGCACCTTGGCCTTCCCTTTCACATATACCGGCTTCTTCATGCAACAAAAGTACGGCCACATAAATATTCCGGAATTTCCCACATTAATAACTTCAATATCTTGATATCGGACTCATCTTTTGAACCATTTTTATATCTGCAGCTGTTAAGATTCCCGCACTTCCTGCAGCAGCTTCTGGAACAAGAGGTAAATTAAAACTCTTAACCTTTCCTTTTTCTTGGCACTTGTTCTTGCAAGATTTAGATTAATATTTAGTTCAAATATATTTGTTACTTGTTCCTAATGCATTTGTAATTTTACTGATAGGTCTATACACCGATGATGTCATGTTTCTTCTTTATGCAATGGCGTTCATTCTCGTGGCCATTCGTTAACTCTCTAGTGGATCAAGCTCTTTTACATGAAGTTGAAATTTTGAGTTGCTTGGAAATTAACCCGTCGGACGGCCATCTGAGAACTTTAAAATGTGAAGAATTTTTGGCAGGAAATTCAGTTTAAAGTTGAAAATTAAAGTGTAGAAAAGATTGAATGTAAGTTGAGTTAGTAGTGATGATGAAATTGTTATGGAAAACTGTTTTAAGCATTCTTGCATAGTGTAATGTAATAAGAATTTTGTAAAGAAAGAGGTAGTTCATGTAAATATTCGCAACTTATACCTCAACTTTCACTTAATTATAGTTTACCTCCTATAATTTCAATATTGGTTTAGCTGGATGTAAATTTTAAACTTTTTGTTTGTAAACCATATGGCTTACTTGGCTTGTATGCGTTTGTTTACAAAGTACCATAGAATATCTGATGTGAAGTTGTGAACACAACTTCATGACCAAGAATTAGATGAGTAAAAGCTCCCATGGCTTTTTGTTTTACCAAGTTCTTTACAGGCTTTGGAATAGCATTTCTGAGTGGCATTGCATGTATCATTACTAACTTATAAACACACTTAGGTGTTTATTTGTTGAACCAGCATATTAAACACAGTTGTGCAGATAAGAAAAGTATAATGTACAAATAGACGCATGTTGAATCAGATACAGGTTATCACAATCTGTCCAAAAAGGTCTAGGTCGTAAATGAATCGACTTATACAGGTTGGGTTGAGAAAAGGGTTGAAACTCAGCATATTAAAGGGGATAAAAGGCAAGTAAAATGAAGTAAAGTAAAGAAATACAACTTTCACTTTCACTTCATTTTCCTTTCTCTTTTTATAACCTTACTTTCACTTTCATCCGCATCTTCACTACTTTCCTTATCTTTCACAAACTTCAAAAAAGTAAAATTCAACATGCTAACCCGCTTTGAAAGAGGTGTCCACCTCTTATACTGTATCTTAGTTAATCTTTCCGTTATACATTGTTGACCATCTACAAGGTGGTCTAGTGGTAAGGTGACCCAAAGTCTCATAAAAGTGACCAGGGTTCAAACCTCGTTGGTGAATATCTTAGGATGGTGGTAAATGGCCATGCATGGGAATGTCGGTTAAGCCACATGCCCACATGTGGCTCGACTTCCTTGGCTAACCTTAACATGGATTCTGTGTCTATATTATACATATACTCAAATCTTTATTCAGATTATTATCTAGGATGGTTCCGTCATGATACTTACTCGTTATTTATCCACCAGGAACTTCTCCTTGATATCAGAATTTTGTTACATAAACATCCTTGGTGATTGTAACACCCCTAATTGTAAGTGGCCAGAAGCCTTTAATGTTGGACTTTGACTTTTAATAAGTCAAACAAGTCACCTTTAAAATCTGATTTGCTTCCTCTTGTTCATAACTGGCAACAACTTTTTTTTTAAAAGAAATCCTAGACTTTATAATCCAAGTGCTACATGCAGTGCACGCTCTGAGCCTCTGAACAATATTCGTATACCATGTTGACTCTCACCATTATGTATACGTGATGTCTTATTTACTATTAAGCCGAGTCATGCACAACCTCGTTCTTCCCCATTTTGACTTTAACAACCAAGTAAATTCCATGTCTTAGATCATTGCTTCTGCTAGATATGATCATTACCATCTTGTGTCCTTGTATTGCAAGATTGATACGCCTGGGCCCGAGCCCATGGCCCATTAAGGTCTTAGGGTTTTACCCTACTTTGTCTTATAAATACTCTTGTAATTATTTATTATAATCAATCAAGTTTAAGATCAATAATTCTATAGTTTTTCTCTTCTATTTCTTAAAGCATGTAGCGCACTTGAAGTGGTGTCTTATCCCGATACAACCCCTAACAAGGTCGTATCAATTGATGCTTTCATTTAAGAGTATTTATAAGACAAATTAGAGTAAAACCCTTGCGCCGCAGGCATAATGGCGTTTATCCCCAACCCAAAACACCACCCTCAGGTGTTGTCTTAAAACACTCTTAATTGACTTTCCTAAATAAACATGAAAACAATCTAAATAAAAAGGCAGGTAAATAAAGATAGATTATATGACATAATCTTGATGCCATACATTTGGACTTCTTGAGTCGTTTGGGCATCCTGTCCTCATCCAACATCGTAATATCAGGGATCCCATAATCTTCTTTGAATTGTAGCCTTAGCCTTTTTTCTTCTTTTCCTTTTTCCTTGGACATAACACAACACCCTTCTTTTCATCTTTGCCCGCGGCTACGACTCCAGCGATATACCCACTTCAAACAAACAACCAAACTCTCTCCGAAAACATCTCTACCCTCTAACATCTTAATCACAAACTCCTTGATTAAACCCAAATTTATTTCATCTTAATCACAAACTCCTTGAGTAGCGATATCACTATATTCGACTCATCTTCGTCAACCCTACACGCTTCACCACCACCCACAACAACATCTTCTAAACTTTCTTTATTTTCTGAAAATTCACTAAACTCACTACGAACTTCCATGCTTTCCACATTACTCTCACCAATATCAAAAACATCGTTTATCGCGCTACTAACCTCAACAACATCAATATCTTCATTAGCATCTAAGGACTCTTTAATCACATACGGAGCTTCTTCACTTGGCCATGATAGAACGATATCTATTTTCTCTTCAATGTTCAACTTTTTCCATGCAATTATCTTAAAACGAGCCTCCATTATACGGGCTATGGAACAGGCTTCTCCTAAAGTTGTAGGTGCTAACCTTAAGAGTGCACATTGTAGAAGCGGTTTAAGTCCCGAGATATAAATTGATTTAAGTAAAGATTCTGACATCCCTGTCACTCGATTTGCAAGTACCACAAACTCACTCTCATATTCAGTCACCGTACCCATTTGCAAGAGCTTAGAGAGTGCGTATTCCGTGTCCTGATCAGCACGATGCCATGAATAATACTCAAGCGATTAATAACTCAGAAAGTTTTTTTTTTATGAATAGTACCGCGATGAACAGTACCCTGTGAACAGTGCCGATGAACATTTTTATTTTATTTTATTGGAACCCTAATCGTAAACCCTCTCAACGAGAGCTCTCAATGAAAGCACCAATTGATACGACCGCTGTTAGGGTTGTATCGGGATAAAGCAATTTCTTGTGCGAGGCTCCTTAAGAAATAGAAGAGAAAAACTATAGAATTATTGAGTTGAAACTTGATTGATTATAATAAATGATTACAAGAGTATTTATAAGACAAAGTAGGGTAAAACTTTAAGACATTAATAGGCCATGGGCTCGGGCCCAGGCGTATCAAAGATACACATGTTTCTTCGTGTTGCATTTCCTACTATACAAAACATCATTGACCATATTCTCACATTGGACAAACATTTAATCTAACAACGATTCACTTTTAGATTGAGATAAAAATTAACAGTTTTTATGTCACTACGAGAACAATCTCACATTTTGTGTTCACTATCAAGACAAAGGCCATACTTGATGCAGCTAAATTGTGCAAAATATAATGTAGTTTTAAGAGAAAATAAAAGGTCCTCTAATTGTTTATCAAAGGTTCGTCTTTCTTGTGTTGCCATTGATTCACTCGTTCTCTTGCTTTCTTTACCTGTAAAGTTTTTGTATAAATAATATCAGTTTAGTTATAGAGTTGGTATCAGTACTCTTATATTATCATGTGAATTACACATACTTATGCGAAATGTAACATTTATCGCTTTTTGTTACTATAAATGAAGAAAAAGTTTAAAGTTATCCCCCCAAATTTGAGTCTTTCAAGATTACCTCTTTGTTCCAATCGGTTCGGAAAGTAGCCCATAGTAAAATAAGTGTCTGCATTGTCATGCCTCCGATCAAGCCTGACCATATTCCCTACGTTACGTCGAAAAAAAAAATACAGTCAGATGATAAACTTTAAGCAACAAATAATCAAATATACTTGATGGTTTATAAATGTTAAGATAACTTGACGGTTAGGATAAGTTAGGAATGGTATCAATATTGATACATAAAAGAATAGTATGTTTACCTTAGCACCAAAGTTAAACTTGAAAGCTAATAAAACACCTAATGGAACTCCAACCACATAATAACACCCAATATTCACATATGCAACAAATGTTTGCCATCCACATCCAACAGCGACCCCTAATTGTCAAAAATCAGATATTGTAACGAATCCATTATAGCAAATGACTAGAAATATATTGCTGGTAGAATTGAGTTTTGGTAGAGGAGTTACCTGAAAGGACAGGCTGAATGCCGTTAAAGATGATTGAAACTGCAAGGAGAGGGGTAAGTTCTGATACAGCATTCGCAACTATTTCACCATCAGTAAAAGCGTAGCTAATGACATGTCGTAGAGCTAAGAGAATGATAGCACATATCGAAGAGATCACAAATGAGCTGAGAGTGACCATCACGACAGAAAAGGCTGCTGATTTAGGATGTCCTGCTCCTAGCTCGTTGCTAACTCTCACACTGCCAGAAATACATATTCTTTTATTTTTGTGAATTTATGACTGAAAGGTATTGATTGGGATCGAAAAACAAACCTGGCGGCTGCATTAAACCCGACAGAAATCATCATCACCCATCCAAGAATCGTCGCACACACAGCCAATGAATCCAATGCTATTTCTGGATTTTCCAGCAAACCCGCAATCAAAACCAATATTTGAAAGTACCACACTTCCAAACACAACATAACAGCAGAGGAAGTAGATAGTTTCAAAAAAGCCCAAAGTCCAGAAAACGCTTGTATGCTAAAGCCGTTCCATGTCTTCTTAGTCCGATCACTCGTCAGTATAAACATAAACTGCACCAATACTATAATCCACCACGAAAAACTCAAAATTAGCGACGCACCAAATAAGCCCCAGCCCCACACGAACAATGCAACCCATGTCAATGGAACATGGATCAGGAGGACTGCAGCTGCTATGTAGGCGCTCGGGTTCACAATGCTTTGAGCCTGAAGGAATTTTTGGATAGGAAAGTTGGCAGCATATGCAAAGATCTGTGGAATGAGGCCAAAGATGAAGAGCGAAGCTGCAGCTGCGATTTGTGTTGATTGGCCGATCAAGATCAAGAGTGATTTGGAGAAAATGTAGAGAAACATAAGAGGAATAGCCGTCGCCATTAAAAGGATGGTTGATCTTTGAAGATAAACACCAAGCATTTCATATTGGTGAGCTCCATATGCTTGCCCACATAAAGTCTCGACTGCCCTCCCCATTCCAAGCTATAGTAACACACAACGCTTTATTAATTTGTTCAAATCGAAATCATATGCGTAAGTACATACATTAGTGTATATTTATATGTTTGTATATATTACATATATATACACACAGAAGCAGAATCAAATAGAAAATTAAAATATGCGTGAGGTAACAGAATAATTCAGTCATACTGTAAACAACGGTTCAGCTTTTGTGAATTTAATTATAATTTGTTTTTCGCTGACTTTTAAGGCTACAAATACATTACAAATTACAACAAAATAGTTAGGATTTAATGTTATCATTACAAGACTTCTAGCTTTTACTCGTGTTTAACAACATATTATTTGAAGTGTACCTATTACATGATCGAAAATATTATTATTAAAAACCACATTATAAGGGAGGCACCCATATATATATTATATGACCCCTATGTCTTCTAATAGCAAAATATATGCAGATATATGGATATAAAGTCGTTGATGCATATTTGTGCAATATGTGTCGATTTATATGTGTATAAATAAAAGTTGTATTTTGGCAACAAAGAGAGTGTACTACTAGAAGTCATAAATCACAAAAGGGTTTGTGTCTTAATGGTATCTTTTATTGTGTGAGAAGTTTTTCAAACAAATGTTTGTGGGTTCAAGTCTTGCTTAGGATATGTGAGATGGTTATGGTTGTATATTATGAGATAATTAGTTGCCGTTCCAAAAAAAGAAAGTTTATAAAATTGTTTTAGCTAGTAAAGAGTTATATAGTGCATTGACACAATATTCTTCTTAAGAGTGCGAGTAAAACTAAGAAGTGGTATCTCGGACCTTTTACATAGTGTGGGTGGTATTCAAAGAAAATTGTCTCTTACAGCATTCACAATGCATTAAGTTTTTAAATACTTGATGCATTTATTGCAATTAATGCATGACATATAAAATAAATAAATAAATAAATAATAATAATAATAATAATAATAAAACTTTTAATAAAGACTTGAGGCTTATCAAGTCTTTACAAAAAGATTTTCATGCAATGCAAGAAAACCATTTCAAAAGGCTTTTTAAAATAGTAAAAAGTTATTTCTAGTTTGTGTATTGAAGATGCTATTAGTGTCACAAGTTATTGTCATTGATGTGTCACTAAGGCTTTATGTATTCTTTTTTTATTTTGCTAAAAAAGTAAAATAATTAAACGATTTAAGTGATCAGACAATAAATTAATACAACGCGCGAATTTTTTATTTCTCATTATAGTACAATATTTATATTGTACTTTGTCAGTTTGTACATTTGTGTGTACAAATCAAATAGTTGAATATACAAATCAATTTTTATCATTTAAAGCCTAAAAAAGTTATTTGTGTTTACGTATTACCCGATTTAATAATTCAAGTAGCAAAAGGGTGAATTACATGACATACTTATAGAAATGTTACATATGATGAAGAGTTACTAAAAAGGGATAATAACAAAAAAGTTATGTCTAACTTGTCCATTTTTATTGTTATATATAGTTATCTTTTTATTTTATTATTACAAACCTTCTAAATTTCATCTCTTTTCGTTTATCCTTTTACTCACTAAACCTGCTTGTCTTACGTGAAGGTGGCATGGAGCGAGTTACTTGCCATATCATTTCCAATTAGTTTAGTAAATAAATTTTTTTCTTTATGATACCCAAATGCTTATCATTCATGGCTGGATATTCAATCTCGTGAAGCAGCAAACCGAATCTCACATAACCCACCACCACATGTTCATCTTCGGTCTCAATATTAAATCAAAATTCAAACCAAAATCCATAACCAAATCGACATTCAAACCAAATACGCTAAATCAAATTTGAAATCTAAATGGAAACCCGAAATCAATAACACAATGAAAATCAAAATCGAATCCCTAAATCAAAATTTGAAACTAAACATATACCTTTAATCAAAAACAAAATTCAAACCCAAACTCTAAATTAAATCCAAACGGAAATATTTGATCAAAAACCAAATCCAAACCGAACCCCCACATCAAAATCGAAATTAAAAAAAAAAAAAAAAAAAATCGAAATTAAAACGTAATATGATGAATTTTAATGAGGAGTATAATGATGGTGTTGGTAGGTGTTTGAAGATATGATAAAAGGGTAACATGCACTATACTCACGTTCCTATAATCCTTTTTAGCTTTACACGTTTTACCCGTTTATGAATATGTGTTAGTTGTTCCCACACCCTTCGGATTATTAATATCCACATGTATTTTGTTTGTATTGTCAACCTTGGAATTCTTCAAGGGCATTCCTGTCAATTTCTCGAAATCCTGAACAACTTCATGGTCATCACGTTTTTTCTCGGGTGGATTTTTACCACCCTGTTTGAGTTTCTTTAAGGGACGACATTTAATTTACCAAATTCCATTGGAGATATGCTTCTTTTCAATAGATTGGGATCGTCCAGAAGCTTGATAGTTACAATTCATGTTAAAATTTGTTGTGATTCATTACAAGTAGTATTTTTCTCCTTTGTGTCAGGGATACTTTTCGGGGGATGTCTGATGGTTAGTGATGACTGATGAGGATTGTTAGTGATGAGGATGGTGATGTGTTATCCATGTGGATTATATTGTGAAATAAAACTAATGGAAAAACAAAAACATAAACGGTTATCTTTTAAGCAGGTAAACTGATACATCATAAAGTCAGAATTTGAAAGATTTGTGGTATAATAGAAAATAAAAATAAAATAACTACATGGAACAACAAAAATGAACAACTTAAATACATTTTTTTGTTATTATCCCTCGCTAAAAGTGTCAACAATGAAAGTAAAAAACAATGAAAATAAAAAGCATGTGAACAACATAAGGCTCACTTTAAGATCTCATTTTAAGTCTAGTATGAAGTATAAGCCTTGAGAAGTCTAGCTCATAGTTACTTTCTTAATGATGTAGTGATTTAACTCACAGTTTTGCTTTATTTACAACACTTGAAAGACTGGTCATCTATTTGACCATCTCTTGAATTCGACTGACTTTTATACACCAATCAAGAAATGAGATGTAACAGGTTATCTCAAAGAAAGAGACTTTAAATATCAGATTTAGCAAATAGAACGACTTGAAGAACGACATAAGGAGAAGAGTGGTTAGAAAAACATAAACATCAAGGGCATAGCACAATAGCTCGTAAGTATTAAACCATTTTGTAATACATATTGTTTTCTAATTTTTTAGTTTGCAAATTATTACCCCCTCCTTTAAAAAAAGTGTGTACAAGTATATATATATATATATATATATATTTATAGAGTGCGGTTCTAGAGAAAAGTGTAATTAGAGAGAAAAGTGAGAAAAAAAGTTATAGGGTCGAATTTGCAAACATCTCAATCTTCAGGGGTAGAAAATAAAAAAAACAAAAAATAGAAGTAATCAACACTCCCTTTCACACGAGACACTCTGTTTCACACACTCACCATCACCACCATCACCGTTGCCGTCTTCCGTGTCGCCACCTCCATCTCCACCACTCAACATCACCACCATCATCTCCATCGCTCCACATCACCACCATCAACTCCACCATCACTGGAGAATGAAAATTAATTACTATACCTCTGGTCTTAGTGTCGTTCTTATTTGATTCACATGTTCTATTGACCAATTTCAAGGTATAAATTTTGTTTATTAATTGATTGATTGATTTGTTAGACCTAATTTGATGCCACATCAGCAATATTAGGTTTACTGAATGTGTAACCTCATTGATTTGTTTTGATTGTTAGTTCTGTTGTCTTTAAATTATTTATTTTTATGATTGACCTAATTAGAGGTCACTTTAGCAATCAGGTTGAAGCTATCGTTAGGTTTTGGTGTAATGGTGAATTTGTTTGATGATGACCTATCAATGGTGCAAGAGGTAAGTGGTGACATGGGGTTAAGTTTAGTGAATTGTTAGGTCTTAGGCATTGTTGAATAAAATAATATGTTATAACATATTAGAGCATCAATGATGATGATTAGAGCATCAAATGTTTATGATTAGAGCATCTCATAAAACGTTAGTGCTTCAAGTGTGAATGATTAAAGGATCGTGTGATAAATTACGACATCTATAGAGTATGATTAGAGCATTTGTTTGTTTGATTAGTGCATCGGTGTTTAATGAAAATAGCATATGTTTGTATGTTTAGTGCATCATTGTGAAAATTATGTTTAGTGCATAAAAAATATGTTTAGTGCATCCATGAAATACTAGATCATCGATGAATATGGTTAGGGCGGTGCGGTTCAGGTGGTACACGCTTACATTCATTTTATCGATTCACGAGCTTTTTATAAATAAATTTTATGTGTTATTTTGGTTACACGAAAACATTAGCTTTAAAATAATAACATTGATTTTTAAATAAATATGATGTATATCATTAAAAGCTACTTCAGGAAACCACTTATGCACATTTCTTTTCCATTTCTATGCGCACAAAAGTTGCCTAACATTTAAAGTTTCTAGTGCAATGAAAATCAACTTCATCTTCTATATATTAGTTCTTGAATATAAGTCATGTGTTTGATACTTGTATGATATCTATAGGTGAGTCTCTTCCAAGTCTTGAGCAAACAAGAGTTAAGGCACAATAATCTCTTCGATCTCATTGATTGCAAAATGTATTGGCAAAGTGAAGGCGAGTATCTTCTTTGTTAAAGTTGATCGAATCACAAAATCTAAGAAGAGGAGGTATACTGGATTTGAGCTTTTGAGAATTAAAGAGCATGACATTACCTATTGAAGTTTTTGAGCTTGAAAACAAGAATGACAAAGTAATTGCATTTTCATGCGAGCCAAAGGGCAACAGCTTTGCAGTTATTCATGGTAATAACCCAAATCCCGAACTTAATTGTTACTCAATGAAGGGAGGTAAAGTGTTAAAGCTCGTGACCCTCAAGAAAAGACAGGCGAATGCTCTTTTACGGTCTCCAAATGGCCGATTTGTTATTTTGGCTAGGTTAAAAGGGGTTTAATGGTCAATTGGAATTCTTCAACGTGGAGTAGCTTGAAACTATGGCTACTGTAGAGCATTTTATGGCAACATATATTGAGTGGTTCCTTTGGAAGGTAACTTTAGATGATAATGGGTAGCTTATGCTCTACATCATGTAATGCACGTCTTTTCTTGATTGTCGTGAGATGTTTAAGAGGTTGTAAATATTTAAAACACAATTTGGGTGACTTCCAGTTGATAAGTAGTAGGGCATCCATTTTATTTTTTAGTGCATCATTAGTGTGATTAGGGCATCTGCTAGTGATTAGGGCATCACTCGAATGGTTACAACATTTGTTTGTATAATTAGTGCATCCAAAAAATGTGTTACGGCATCTCTTAGTATGATAAGAGCATCATGTTAAGTTAGGGCATATGTTTGTTATTTTTAGTGCATCGTTGGTGATTAGATTGCTCCTAAACTTCCGTCCCTTCTCATTTCTCATGTTATAAAAGAAAAACAGGTTCTTTTATTTTTGTTAAGCATTACCTTTTAATTTATACATCTTATGTTTCGAAAAATTATGCTATTTCGGGATATTTTATTTTGCTGTTTCATGGAAGTTGGCGGTGAATGTCTTGAGCAATTGAAAGATACACTTAAATTCTATCTTTGAAACAATAAAAGGACTCATAAAATCATATCCCGGTGATTATGCGAAAGTGGCTATCCTATGCCGAATGCCATTGCAAATGAACCGTGGTGAGTTTCTTCATTATATATCATTTATGTTGGAACTGGTGCATCATTGTTGTGATCGATAATTGGCATTTTAATGTGTTGACCATGTCAAATAAAAGACATAATATATTACTTCAGTCCTCAGATGTGCATTCCTCTTTACATCTCATTTTGTTTGTACGAGTATACTCCGCTTCCTGATGTCTGATGATTTCTTACATCACACACTTAACTCCAATGGAGTTTTATTATCATGTTAGAAAGGCAACCTAAAAGAGAGAATTTACTTCAAGATTTAGCGGTGGCAAAATTGACTATGGGTAATTGGTCATGATAGGTTCGGTTGAAATGGGACAGATTAGATTGACCCACACATTTATTTGCCTTTTTATAAATACTTGATCCATTAATTATATTTCTGGCTATTACGAGAAAGTGCGTTATTTTGTGCATCTATGTTTGTGGTTGTTGCATCGTGGTTAAAATGTTTGTATGTTTAGTGCATCATTGAGCATATTAGAGCATCGATGAGTATAATTAGTTCATTGTCAAATACATTAGGACATCAATATGTGTGTTTAGTGTATCCGCTTGTATGTTTAATGCATTTGGTCATAGTAAGGCATTCATTTGTATGTTTAGTGGATCGATGGAAATACATCAACATTTGTTTGTATGTTTAGTGTGTTGATGAACAGATTAGGGCATCAGTGAGTATCATTAGTGCATTGTCGGACATATAAGGTATCAATGTGTATATTTAGTGTAACCGTGTGTATGTTTAGTGCATTGGAGATAGTAGGGCATCATCAGATTGTATTAGTGGATCTGTGTTTGTGGTTCTTGCATCAAGTTGAATGTTTGTATGTTCAATGCATCGTTGGACAAATTGAACATTTTAGTGCATCAGGTTGAATGTTTAGTGCAATTTTTTGAACTACTTGTGCATCTGTTTATATGTTTAGTGCATCAATGCACACATTAGGGCATCAATTGGTATGTTTAGTGCATCATTGGTCATAATAGGGCATCCATTTTTGTGTTTAGTGCATCGTAAGAACTACTTGGGCATTTGGTACGTATGTTTAGTACATCGATAAACATATTCGGGCATCAATGAGTAAGATTAGTGTAGTGCATCATCAGACATATTAAAGCATCAATGTATATGTTTATTTCATCGTTGGAATACTTGGCCATCTGTTGGTATGTATAGTGCATCGTTAGAGAATACAATCACCTTTTGGCGAGAAGATGGTTAATATTGTATTGAATAACAAGCCTTAATGTAAATTTGGTGAGAACCAATTTAGAAGAAAATGAAGATAAACTAGCTAATTTCATATCATAAGTTACATGCATGAACCTGAATTGGCTAATATTGTATTGAATAGCAAGCCTTAATGTTAAGTACCATGTAATGAATTCATGAGACACTGGTAAAGTTAGGGCACTCCGTAGTGTATGATTATGTATTACTGCATCTTCATTATACATTCTGCGCTCGGCATGATCCATGACCCCATTTTATTGTTAAATCAAGGCATCTAAAGTGTAAGATTATACATTAGTGCATCTGTATTAGACATTAGTGCATCAGCATTATGATATGAGTATATGAAATATTCTTGAATTAGTTTTCGGTTTTTTTTCATTAGATAGAAATCCTTCTTTCATTAATATAGCTAAAAATGCATGAGATTCTGACTTTGAATTCATTTTTTATTTTCAGTTTATGATGTGACAATTTGAGGTTACACAAGCCCAATATCTTGATTTCAAGTTGGGATTTTCTGCAAACAAAGGGAAAAATTGTAGATTAGATGCGCGGTTTCTTGAAAATTAGACATGAATATTATCTTTAATTCTTCTTGTTGTGTTTCTTAGAGTGGCTTTTAATTAACTTTAAATGATTTTTTGTTATAGTTAGTTAGTGTTTTGACGAGAAATTTATCGTTTATGAAGTTGAATATTCTTCCCATGAGTGTTGTTTATTTTCAATAGCGATAAAGATGATGAGTGAAACTTTGAGGTTGCAAACTTTCGGTGTGCTTTTCTTTAAACGTCTTTATTTTTTCATTACAAAATCTTGGGGTAACGCTTGAAATTAGTTATTTTATTTGATTTTGTACTTTTAGTTCACGAACGTTTGACTTGATGTCAAAGCTCGCCAATTTTATAATATATGTTGGAAGTTTTACACGTATGAAGTACCATGAACCGACTCAACTTTGTGTTGGTGATGTGGACATAACTTTTTGTGTACTAAAATGTTGCTTATATCAGATTATATAGTTATTTCGAAGGTATATGTTTGTATGATTTAAGGGCATCTGTTTGTATGATTTAAGGGCATCTGTTTTGTTTAAGGGCATCTGTTTGTAAGATTCAAGGGCACTTATTTGTATGATTTAAGGGCATCCCATTTGACACCTCTAAAGTAAACTTGTACAGAAAAAATTGGAATAAAAATACATCTCAACTCCAACATAAAGATTGAAAAATTAAAATGGTAGATTGCGAATATTCATGAATAAGTAATTCCAAAGTACACAAGAAAGTGAAGAAAAAAATTATGTCATTTGAAATAATATTATGAAGAAATTTACTGAATAACAAGTAACAAATATTTCTTCAATTGATTTCAGAAAAATAAAAATACATTCTATTATAGTCTCGACCTATTTCTTTTTTACATGGTTAACTAGACTCTGTACACACCATCCATCACCCATTCAACGTTGGAACTCCAAGCAAACTTGTTTGCATACTTAATAGTCGTCCTTCTCTTCTCCAATGACCATATCTAACAATAACGACAAGGAACAAGATCAGGAAATCATGCACATCTCATTTTCCGGTAAAAATAAGATATTTAGAATGACGATATATGAGTTTTTTGGTTTACATAACTCAATAATCTAGATTAACAATAAAGGATATAAAATTAAGAAACGAAATGGGTTCAATCCAAGAGCTTGGCCCGATTTTAACATATATATTAAATTCAGCAAGCTGCATTTGTTTATCCTTTGCGTTAATAGATGAGTTTATTTTGAGCTAAAACTTTAGTTCATCTGTTTTGATCAATTTTGTGCATCTGTAACAAAATATATTTAACGATAATATAAATTCTTTAATAGAATAATCACTCATTTTCAAATCCATATTTTAAAGAGTAGATGTACAGCACAAGTATGAAGACTAAATCCGAACAAATGAAAAGGTATCTTTGATAAGCATAATCGCATCCTTTAACCTATCTTTATTTTAACTCTTTGACCCGTTAGAATAAAAAAATGAATCCACCCACTCATAATCAAAGGATTCGAAAATGCAACACCAACAAAAAAAATTGAAACAAATTAAGAGCAGAATAGATATGGGCCATTACTACTTACTTTGATAAATGTTGAAACTTTCTTCTCACTAATCTTTTCATATTTTTGTTTATTATTTCCGGCTTTCAGTCCTTGTGATGGTAGGCAACGTCACAAAATAACATAAAAGAGTTATTAGCCAAATTAAGTTTCAATTCTCAAAAGGATTGAAGTAAACAAACTTGGAGATTATATATATACCATCTCAAAAAGTACATAAGAACAAAACCAAGTGATTCTAAATCATCTATCATGCATTGTTCTACATATATAAAGTCCAAATGAGTGAATATCATGTTAGTTAATCGAACAATTAAAGCAACTTTGAGTACACCACGAGGTTACCGATTCCGAGATGAATGCGCCATAAATTTCAGACTTACCTAATGATGATTCCGCTAATAGTGATCCAGTTACTTTTACAAGCTCTAGAGACATGTCTCAAGCGGTAACCAAATCATTTGAAGCATGAGTACATGATAATGCTAGTGTGATTAAACTTTTTGCAATCTTTGGATTTGCTACATCAATAGTTTCACACATATGCATCACCCACATTCCAATAGACCCACTCATCTTTGAAATATGCGCATACTCGATAAAAAGGTAGCATATAAGTCTAAACAAAATCAACAAGTAAAATAGTGGAACTCTTGAAGGGGCACAAAAGATAGCACAAAAGTTAACAGATTATAAATCTATTCAAAAAATTTAGGGCATCAGAGTGTAAATTAGTACATCACAGTTATAAAATCTCATTCAAATATTTTATCAAACACTTACTGTGCAGTCTTTTGTAAACATGTTTTCCATGTATTTATTTCTCAATTTCATTTCTAAATAACTATCCTATACAATGAATCATGTAAATAAACTCTTAAAAAATGAACATCTATAAACAAAGATGATGATTAACTAATCAAATTCATAAAAACAAAAATCTGACTCAGTATGAATAAAATCCTATAAAGATGAAACAACAAGAATCACATACAAGCTTTATAATTGATGTTAATTAGCAAAAATAACAAAATTATAATCGAAATCAGCTACATACCTCAATTAGGTCTTCGATTTGATAAATTATGATGAGATGATATTGTGAATCTAATAACACGATATGATTTCATGTGTTAATTTGATCATCGATTTGACATGTGTTGATAAATCGATAACACAAGCGAGAGAAAAAAATATCGGATCGTGGAATGAGAGAAAGAAGAAAAGAAAAAATGAAAAAATATGAATTATATATGATGGGTTTGAATTTACAAAACCTTCCCTTTAAGAATGAAAGAAAATACAATTAGGTCCCTGTAGTTTGATGTGAAAGGGGAGGGGGAAGAGGGGTGATCTAATGGTTGAGATCACTTCTCTCACTTTTCCACCAAGATCAACTTTTTAAAAGAACCAATTTCTATATATATATATATATATATATATATATATATATATATATATATATATATATATATATAGTTAGGATAAAATAATAAGATTACTTCAAATAAGAAAGAATAAGAAGAACTATAACCGCAAATCCGAGATGTATATATATACTTACGATCAAATAAGAAGATTACTTAAAATAAGAAGAACTATAACCGCAAATCCGAGATACACGGACCTAAATTAAATGTATCCTTATAATCTTAGATACATTATAACGCATCATAGTGTGTTTTCTAGCTTTTAATCACATGCATATACGTATAGTAGATGCATTTCATGATTTCTCTTGTTTTTTGTTCCTCTACACGTGCCGAAATCATGAAAATCAATTTACACCATCTATACATCAAATTAACTTTCGAAACTCATGATGTTGCATCTATATGAATAAAAATGCATCTAATGCAAGTCGTTGCATCTCAAATGCATAGTTTAAGTCATTTCTCACAACTTCTTATTTTAATTTACATCTCACCGGATCCCTACTCACTCTCTCTCTCTCTCTCTCTCTTATATATATATATATATATATATATATATATATATATATATATATATATATATATATATATATATATATATAGGGTAAAGATCAAATAAAAAGCAAGATTACGTAAAAAAATAAAATATATTTTTTAAGTTCCGAAAAATTCCAAAAAAATCACAAGATGGGTAATGTTGGTGCATGAAAAGTTGTGAAGGAAGTTTTTCTAAAGTGAATACTTTTTAAAAAAATTATGAAAAATACGTTTATTTAAATCGTTTTTGTATATCAAAAATTCATTTTTGGACCCAACTTTTTTTTGACTTTTTTCATTAAAATAACATTGCGCATCAAATTAAAACAAGTTGAAATTTTTGTGCATCAAAATTTTTTTGTGCATCAAAATTAGTTTTTTGTTCATTAAAAAAACATGTAAAAACTCAAAATTAGAAAAACTACTTTCACAAAAGTTTTATGCACCAACATACCCGATCTTGTGAAATGTTTTTGAAATTTTTGAGAACTTAAAAAAAATATTTTTATATTTTTTACAGACATTTGGCTTTTTATTTTAGCTCTACCCATGTATGTGTATGTATGTATGTATGTATGTATGTATGTATGTATGTATATATATATATATATATATATATATATATATATATATATATATATATATATATATATATATATATAATCTAGATCAAATAAAATCAAACTTAAAGTTGTTAAAATGAGATCTAACTAAAATTTGACAAGTGACACTCTCCTTACTACAAAAATAAATTTTTTATTTACTACAACTAAAATTGTTAAAGTTTCGATAGATTTATTTTTAAAATTCTGAAAGCTAGGTGATACACTTTGATTAGAAGTGTAATGTGTATCAGGTTTTTGGATGTGTATCAGATTTTGAAATATTTATTAGTGTAATGTGTATCAGGTGTATCACTAATCCAAACTCATGTATCATTTGGTTATTTGTTGCTAAAATGTTAATTTATATTAAAATATTATTTTTATATGTATTATTGCTAAAATTGTTATTTATAAATGTTTGATTGGTTTTTTAGACTTGATCTTATTTTTACAACTTTAAGTTTGATCTCACGTTAACTCTCCCTATATATATATATATATATATATATATATATATATATATATATATATATATATATAGGGTAGAGTTAAAATAAAAGACAAATATCAGTAAAAGAATAAAAAGATTTATTTTTTTAAAAATTCTCCAAATTCCAAAAAATTCCATAAGATCGGGTATGTTGGTGTATAAAACTTTTTGAAAGCGTTTTTATAATTTTGAGTTTTGATACGTTTTTAATGCACAAAACAATTTTGATGCCCAAAAAATTTTGATGCACAAAATTTTCAACTTGTTTAGTTTGATCTTAATGTTATTTTGATGAAAAAAGTCAAAACAAGTTGGGTGCAAAACCCATTTTGATCGCAAAAAACGATTTAATCGCGAAGCGTATTTTTCATATTTTTTGAAAAAATATCCACTTTTAGAAAAAGTTTTTCACAACTTTTCATGCACCATCATCCCGATCTTGTAGAATTTTTGGAATTTTTCGAGAACTTTTCGAAAAATATTTTTATCTTTTACGGATATTTGTCTTTTTATTTGATCTTTATCCTATATATATATATATATATATATATATATATATATATATATATATATATATATATATATATATATATATATATATATATATATATATATATATATATATATATATATATATATATATATATATATATATTTATTGAGGATCATGCGGATTTTTAGTTTTAGAGCGGACACACGGACAGATTTGGACCACCCTTCACGGTACCAATTGACCATGTAAACGATTTTTTTTTTTATTTTTTTTTTCTTTTGAGCGATCCTTACTATGGCTATCTTCTTTCATTTTTTTTTTTATTTTTTCAGAATTTTCTAAGCACCTTTTTTTTTTTGATTGTGAGACCTATCATGATATTAACGATATTATGAGACCTACCGTGATATTAAGTTTTTTACATGTAAAAATGAACCGTGATATTAAAAACACATGATAATTACAATGATATTAAAAAAAAATTGTTTTACATGAGCTGCGATATTAACAATTTTATTGAAAAAGTTACTTGTAGAAAACTTAATTTCATTGTTTTTTTATTGCTATATTAAAGAAAACTTATGGAGATATTAAGAAAAATTTAAAAAATTGTATAATAGTTACAGTGGTATTAAAAAACCTATAGTATCTTAATACCTTTTAATCATAAAAATGATTATTTTTTATTTTTTTCAGCGATTCTTAATTATTTGTTGTCCTCTTTCTTTTTTTAATTTTTTTTACATTTTTATTTAATGTTTCAAAAAACTTATGTGATTTTATCCGCACCATCCTTACTTAAAGGGAGGTGATACTCACACCACATCTTTTGATGAATGCACCACAATTTGTGCATTACACTATTGTACGATACATACTGTAATGCACAAATTGTGATGCATGCATCAAAAAATATGGTGTAGGTAACAATTCTCTTACTTTAAATTCAATCCTCACCGAATCCCTTCCATATATATATATATATATATCTATCTATATATATATATGGGACTAAGTATGACACGTCACTATTGCTTACATGGCACTTTAATGATGACATGGAGCATCATTTGATGAGGTGGAAATGATGACTAGATACAAGATCCGTTTACATAAGGAAAAAAAATGGTATATAGTGAGGTTCGAACTTGGGTTTCGGGATTCAAACATAAGCACCTTAACCAGTGAGGCAATCCACGTTTTGATATACAAATGCTTCTTTCCAAAGTGGTATTCCTTCTTCAACTGTACCATCTACAATCTTATCAATTAAAGATAACTGAAACTCTATTAATTCGAATCAAACATTAAATCCTCCCCCTTATTCACTCCGCATTTTCAAAAATCAAATACCTCAAAACGCTAATCTATACCATTTTTAGATCATACTCCGCCATTTCACACGGCATTTTCAAAATCAAAATCATCCAATTAAGAAGTCGCCTAATCTAATTCAAACCCTACCATGCATCTATGAATACCGATTACAAAAGAAACCCTAAATCATAGTTAATCACATCAAAATGCAATGGTTTTCCGGCAATAAGGGTTCAAAAATGGGTTACCAGAAATCACTCAATACTCCAAGTAGCAGTTTCAAAAGTCACCAGGTTTGAGTATTTCATTGTCCTTAATTAATTTTATTCGATTTTCTCTTATAATGTTTGAGATGATTTGTTATTCAATGTTTTGTTATGCACTTATTTTTGTTTTACGGCCTTTTTATTTGAAATCCAACTTATAAGTTTTTTGAATGAATCAATATTTTTTTATAAGTGTTATGGCTGATGATAATCACATTATATATAAAGTTTGTTATGCACTTTAGGTTTATGTGTGAATTCAAAACATTAAAAGTGGATCATTCTTTATATATCCCGATACACTTATAGCTGTTTTAATAATTCAATATTTGCTGATGACAATCACATTATAAAAGTTGGCTTAGTAAAGAGTATTTGTTATAGGTAATTTTTGGAATTCACTTTACGATAATGTATTTTATCAATTCTGATTGCAACATTGTCTACATTTCACTTTTGATTAATTGTTTTATAAGCCATCAGTTAATTCATCTTTGTATAAGTGACAAATTAAGTGACAAATTCACTTTATTTATGTTTGTGTGTTTGAGTTACGTTTGAGGATTAAAAACACAATGACAAAGGTATCCTATTGATTTTTTCAATTTTTTATATCATGACATGCATATTGATTGATTTGCTTTTATGTCTAATTTGTTGTGAAATTATAACTTGGAATTATAATCAATTTCATGTTGAGATTTTGTGCATACCAAGTTTTTGATAAAATATTTATGAAGTTAACTTTGTAAAAAATGATCTTGGAATTTTATTCACACAAGTCTGATGTTTGGTGTAAATTTTATTTTTATTTTTGACTTTAGTTATCAGGTTTTGATGAAAAGTTCGCCAAGCGTTCAATGAAATTCTTCGGAGAAAGATCAATAAAGGTATGTACGTTATTCGGGTGTAGGTTATACAAGTTCAGTTATACGATGTTGTGGTTCACGACTACCCAAATAAGAATATCGAGAAATGAAC
Source organism: Chrysanthemum makinoi (assembly GCA_910596185.1). Taxonomy (NCBI): domain Eukaryota; kingdom Viridiplantae; phylum Streptophyta; class Magnoliopsida; order Asterales; family Asteraceae; genus Chrysanthemum; species Chrysanthemum makinoi. The sequence continues at coordinate 233,433,668 of OU343225.1, read as the reverse complement.
GAAAGCAATGACAAAAAAGAACTTTTACCCGTCTGTATAAATATTCGGGTTAACCCGATAAAAGGATGAAGGAACATCACTTTTGAAATACTTTTTTTCTCAGGTACTATCTTGATATATTTATGAAAATGCATAATTATTTAATGAAATAAAATGGTATTCCAAAGATTTGTATCATCAATTTACAATATCGTTAGAAACCTTAAAACCCCGATAAAATGAATAACCAACGACTTTGGAATGTAATTGTTTTTTCTGTTATTTTGCTATATACTACAACCTCATATCAAAGTGCATAAGTGACGTCTATTATGTTTCTAATTTTAAATATCTCATTTGTATATCATATTGGAATTTTTAGATTACGTGTTTGCTAAATTCTTGGTGTCATGTCACTTTATGTGTTAAGCTCTTTTTGTTTCAGTTCTCATAATTCTTCTCAAAGGTATTTAAATTCACAAGTTTTGGTACCATCTACACTTTAATTATACATATATAGCTTTTTCTCCTTCCATATTCCATCCTTTTAAGTATGTGTATATAGCTAGGCTTATATTTCCGCGTTATGTGTATATAGCTAGGCTTATATTTCCGTTTCAAGTGTATTAATATGTTTATGAAATTTAAATGTTTTAGTTTGTATATTGGTTACGCTTTTTGTAACTCACTTTTGTTTGTGATAAAAATGATTAGTGTACAAGTACAAAATTTAAAAAGATTGATCGGCTAATGGTTTACTTTATACAATATCATATTATTATCTCAATGTGCTAAGATAATATAATGAGGTTTTGGATTCTTTATTAGGGCAGCTTATCATTTGGGTCCTTGAGAGTTTTGAATATGATCCATTTCTTGCTTATGAACTACCCATCTTATTAATGACTAGCCCGATTGATATAAGACCTATTTCTATATTGTTTGGTCCTTGAGAGTTTTGAATAAGATTTTTTTTCAAAATTTAATTTGCGACTTTCTATGTAATGTTGAAATGCAGGTTTACTATCACAGGTTGATAGATGCGCCAACTTATGATTATGACTCCAAGTATGCTTCCATATGACCTCAATGTTTTTAAATAATTGCCATTTCATCCTCGCCTAGTTATTTTTATTAAAATAAAAAAATCAATAAGAATCTTTTCCGCTATCTAAAAGATGTGTTATTTTTACATTGTCTTTTGTATATCTTTCAGCTTGGATAACGATCTTTTGTGATGGACTACTTCTTATCAACTATCAATTCACATTTTTTAAACTTTGGGATAAGTCAACTAAATCGAGAACCCAGTAAGTCCTTTATTTTCCACATTGTTGGCTACTTTGCAATAAAATCTATTATCTATATCACTCTTGGTCATTATGGTGTTATGCCTCTTACTATAACATGTTTGAAAAAGAGTATCACAGAACTCAGCGTAGTAATTATATTTGGTCAATTGCTTTGTCATCTTGATGCAGTAAGCGAAATCTTATGATCAGTTCTTTGGAGTATAATAACGAACTTGCTTACTTGCATATTCATTAAATTTGGTTAGTCAGTTATGTCTACACGTTTCCTATAAGCCCATTACTATATTGTGGAAACTTGGCTTATTATTTATCAACTTCAGTTTTGTAGGATTTTGTTTTCTTTGTAGTTGGTATGTGGAAGTTGTTGGAAGTTCTAATATGATTTTTCATGATTTTAGATCCATAGGAAGATGAGGGAGATAATGGTAAACCAGGCACAATCTTGTGATTAGTGATTGATTTTGAATGTAAGATTCAATAGTTGTATACATAAAACATACCATACATAAAGTTAGTAGGTGAGATCAAACACAACTAAAAATTACACTTCATTATCAATTGCTTGCTACTCATTCTGATCGATGTTCAACCACAAAATTTTTCTCATAATCAGAAGAAAGTTTGCATACCAAAAAGTTGTCCATGGAAGATCGTTTGAAAAGTTTAGCTGCTTCTAACAACGATCCCGAGGTTCCATATGTTAAAATGAAGAATGATTAGAAAGTTAACTCGATAAACAATTAGAAGCTGGATTAAAAAGATGGCTATTGGTGTTAGCGTGAGAGGTGTTAAGGTTTAAGAAGAGATTTTTATTGATATAAATGACCGGTTCTCCGGTGATTTTCTTCGATGTATCGTAAAACAGCGGACGGGCAAAGAAGGACCTGATATGGGTGTTTTGCCAAAAGATGGAGGGGTAATGAGAATGAACATTGCAGATCACAAACCTAAACATTGGTCATTGGTCATATGGGAGTTTTTCCAGAAGATGGATGGGTAATGAGAATGAACGTTACAGATCACAAACCTAAACATTGGTCATTGGGATAAGTTTAGGCAGAAGGACGTTTCTTTTATTAACCATATCATCTTTCACTTTTATCAGGATCCACATCTATGCAACTTCATTACAATCCTTCATAGATGAAAAGACTAGAGGGTTCTGATTTTTCTTGTATCGAGAACCCGTATGCGGACTCAACATTTGAGGTATTCTTATTTTCTATGTGGTATGTAGCAATTTGTTGTCGGTGCATTATATATTTGTATGTGTCAACTAAAACATCCGTCTGCCTAAACTTTGCAGTAGACCCACGATGTGTTGATAGCTTAGACCATGTTTCTTTTTCTTAAATTCTTCCTAAGCCAACCCGTTTTAACCAGGTAGAAAGTGGCGACGTGTGTACTTGATTTTGTTTAAATTCTTTACACAACCCTTATAACTTGTAACTTTCTTATATATTTGAAAGTCTTTGGAAGGTTACCATGAACAAGCAAGGCCTTAACGTTGGCTTTTTAAGATGTAGAGTTTATATTAACCAGACCGTTACATAGGATTATTGATATTAATTTCTGTAATGAGGTCTTAATAGTCATATTGTGGGTCTATGAAGTTTTAGATATTGGATATTGATATTGGCATTTGTTTAATGAGAACTTTATAGTCTTAATGTGGATCTAATAAGTTTTAGATGTTTGGATCTAATAAAGTTTGATTGTGTGATGGCTTGGTTTGCTTGAACAACTTGATGATCTAACACTTTGAAATGCAACTAAATGCAGTGGCAAAACTATTCATTTCGATGATGTTACTTTCCATCAATGTGTAAACATGACGATTTGATTCGGGAAGACCATGAGCTTTATGCATCGATGGTTAATTCAATGTGATAAAGTAAGCTTGCTATTTGTTTTATGGATGTGGCAATTTTGACTCATTTACGTATAAAATGGGAGATCACGGGCTATATTTAAGTATTTTGATTTACATTTGAGTCATTGTACAACTTGATAAAGCATTTTGATTTATTGCATCTTGCTCTTTCAAATGTACTCTTTTGTTCACTTGGTGATTTCCCTTTCGACCATAGAGCAAAGGATGCTGACAAAGTTAGTTCACAAAACTATCTGCCAATCCAATGACCAACACAAAATCGGTAGATAAATAATTTGCCCTATTCACTCAATTAGAGGTGCGTGTTAAGCTAAAGTTATTGAGAATTTCAAGTCGTTTAAACAACAAATGTTTCAGATTATTGAATTTTGGATTCCATCATTGAATTAAAAGAATAAATCGATTTTTCGTATTAGAGGATAAAGCTGGCTAAGCAAGATTGATTAACGGAAGTTGGCTTTTGGTTTTTCATTGTACTACCTATGTTTCGTTCGCTTCCATATACATCTATAGCTACTAACTACACTATTGTTTTATCTTACAAAAGTTTACATTGTTGTATTTCCTTAACGAATAAAATCATGAAGCTAGCCCGCCCATTCGGGCGGGCTATGAAGCTAGTATATATATATATATATATATACATAAATATATAGAATCTGGATCGATTGAGAAGGTTTTTATTTTGAGAAGATTGAGAAGGTTTTAAAAAACGATTGATTTTTAACTTTGATTCATGTTTTTCAAGCGTAAAACTCATTTTAATGTGATTAAAATTCAAAATGTGTAAAAAAATTTGAATCAATGTTAAAAATATCTCGATTTTGCGATATATGTAGAATACTGAATCATCTGTACAAATTTAATGAATCATCATCATAACTTGATTTTAACAATGATTTGTGAATCAAATTTATGATTTAAAGATTCGATTCACCATAAAATGATATTTACTTGTGAATCAAATAAAAAACATGAATCAATTTGCTCAAACGAAGACTTCTCAATCTTCTCAAAATTAAAACCTTCTCAATGGAACAGGATATAAATATATATATATATATATATATATATATATATATATATATATATATATATATATATATATATACTAGCATAGTACGTATAGCGGCGGTATCAAACATGTCAGTTTTTCTCGTACCCTGATCTTTAAGCAGTATGCAATGAGAGTTAGTATTTGACGGTTTCCCGTTTGATCTTCGAAAAAAGTAGATGCGTATTTGAATTTCCGTAAAGTACAAATATTGATATCAATACTTATACTCATTTGAACTTTGTATAACTTGAATGTTTATAATAAAAATTACAACTAAAAATTTGTATTATTGTAAGTTTGTAAAATTTAATACTAAAATTTAATATGGCATTACTGTACATTATAATGCATTTATTATAGTGTAGAATTTAATTATATGAGTTACTAATGATAGTAAGATGTGTAGGCTTTAAAAATTAAGACTTTCTCTTTTAGAAAGACCTAAATACATTATAAGATAGTATATATATATATATAATCTAGATCAAATAAGATCAAGCTTAAAGTTGTTAAAATGAGATTCAACTAAAATTTGACAAGTGACACTCTCCTTACAGCAAAAATAAAATTTTTATTAACTACAATTAAAATTGTTAAAGTTTCGATAGATTTCTTTTTAAAATTTACGAAATCTTGGTGATACACTTTGATTAGAAGTGCAATGTGTATCAGGTTTTTGTATGTGTATCAGATTTTGTAATATTTATTAGTGTAATGTGTATCAGGTGTATCACTAATCCGAACTCATGTATCATTTGATTATTAGTTGCTAAAATGTTAATTTTTATTAAAATATTATTTTTATGTGTATTATTGATAAAATTATTATTTATAAATGTTTTAGTGGATTTTTAGACTTGATCTTATTTTTACAACTTTAAGTTTGATCTCACGTTAACCCTCCCCTATATATATATATATATATATATATATATATATATATGTGTGTGTGTGTGTGTGTATAATTCGGATCGATTGAGAAGGTTTTTATTTTGAGAAGATTGAGAAGGTTTTAAAAAACGATAGATTTGTAACTTTGATTCATGTTTTTCAAGCGTAAATCTCTTTTTAATGTGATTAAAATTCAAAATGTGTAAAAAAAATTTGAATCAATGTTAAAAATATCTCGATTTTGCGATATATATAGAATACTGAATCATCTGTACAAATTTAATGAATTATCATCATAACTCGATTTTAACAATGATTTGTGAATCAAATTTGTGATTTATAGATTCGATTCACTATAAAATGATGTTTACTTGTGAATCAAATTAAAAACATGAATCAAAACCGACATATATATATATATATATATATATATATATATATATATATATATATATATATATATGAAATTTATCAAATAAGAAGAAAAACTAAAATAAAAAGAATAAGAAAAAATTTTAGCAACACATTTTAGATAAGGGGAAATTTTTTAAAATGAGATGCATATATTTTAATATTTGCATCTGAAATATACGATTGTGATTTCTTTTAATTACTCTCATTTTAATTTTGTTCTCATTTGATCCTATATATATATATATATATATATATATAAATGCTTATTAATCCTGACGTTTATAGTATATCAATAAAGCAAAAAAAAAAATTCTCGACAGCTAGATTTTGGATTAACATTCAAATTGATATCCGAAAATTTGGCTACAAAAATCGAATCTTATCTTTTGTATTATATATATTTCACTAAATTCCGATGTGGAACATTTGTCTCGTTGCTAATACTATAAAATCTTTTCTATATACAGACAATCTGGTCATAAATTTATTTTTTGCTCATAAACATTCAATGATGATAAATTATCTAACATATGTTACCTTAATCTATTAGAAAGAAGAAGAAAAAAAAGTTACTCCTAACATGATTAAATTGTTCTTCCTGAAATGATCAAGTATAGATTCGTTTTGCACTAAAGTTAGGAGGTGTTTATTTTTTTTCTTAGTTAAGAGACCATGGGTTATGTTTGGCACATGAGATTATGAAAAGATTACGCTTATTTTTTTGAAAAACAAGTTACTTAAAAAATAATTTTTGTTTGGGAAACATAACTTATAAGAAATTAAAATAAAATAAAAAATATATATATATCATAATCTCTGAAAATAAAATTTTATTTCATGTATCTTATAAAAATAATTTCTTTCTAATAATTTTTTTCAGTATCAACATCAGCATTAGCACAATCTATTTGCGTAAATATACTCCGTGTGTGTCCTACATCTATATGAGCTACTTACCGAGGAAATGTTAATATTTTTTGCTTAGGAATATAGGTCCACTTAAAAAAGAAATAATATTAATGAGTTTGTGGAAAAGAAACATATAACGTTCTTGTAACACAATAAAACAAAATATAATTCATTCGAAGGAATATATGGTATAGTTTTGTTACCATGACACCATAGGCGAAAAGCTGGACACCATTGTTACCAAGTGACGCAGCCGCGAGCTGAAGGTTACCAAGGTGACCACAGAAGATTTGTGTCGACATCGATGTCACGTTGTTTAGCACGTAGACTACGATAGTTGGACCTGCTAGCCGAAACAAACTATATAATTCCATAGGTACCGCCTTTTTGAGTCGACCAAAGGAGGTTAAACTCGTGTCGGATAGTATCTGCTCTAGTTCCGAGCTCACTACTTCCTCTGGTGGATTCGTGTGTTTCGACAAAATGGGTTCGGTTAGCTCACCATTTTGGATGGACCTTGGATTCATTGGATATGGCTGCAAGGACCTTTTAAGAGCCTTTGTGAAAAAGATGGTTTTTTAGTGTGGGGCGTATGATTACATGAAGACATCATTATTTATATAGAATCAATTTGACATGGGATAATATGTTGTTTTTTAAATTGCTAAAACACCCTAAAGTTTGTGGTTTTGTCTTTTAATCATTAGAGTAAATTACACTGTTGATCACTGGGTATATGCAAATTTCACGTTTATTCCGCACTATGAAAAATTTGCTGCAAACCTCCTCAAGGTTTTAATTTTTGCTCATTGTCGGTCCAAAAATTTAACGATCACTAGATGGATCATTAAGTATGAGGGTAACTTCGTCTTTTCACTATTTACAAATAATTCACAAACACGCATCCACACTTTTATTCAAACATCAGCATCTTCGACTTTCAACCTCTACCTCCCACTACCACCGTCGGTACTAGTATCCATCTTCTTCATCTTCATTAAAAATAAATAAAAACCCCATCTTTATCTTCTTTAATAATTAAACGGCAACATATCATCTTTATTTTCTTTAATAATGTCACACCCCGCCAAGGCGGAAACGCGAGGCGTGACGGAGAGGTCATCATAATATATTGATATATAATAATAGAGAATTCGATAAATGAAAATACAAAATATCATGACGACTCTCGACACAAGTGGAGACTTGTATCGTGGTTAATCGCTACCACGACAGACATAGTCATAAACATCACATAAGTAATTCTCACAATTCGAGGTAAGTTCAAGTCTAAATTCTCCTAAAATGCACTATAAATCTTCCAATGATTTTCTTAAAGAAGATGGCCCATGATGATTTTGTCTTAGGTCTCGCTAAGGCACCCCTTGTTAGGATGTATCTAAATTGGCCTTCTAACATATCTTGTTGGGATGTATGGGTTGTAAACGAACCGGACGAACACGAACAGAGCCTTGTTCATGTTCGTTTGTTTAATTTTAATTGGACAAATAAATGGACACGAACACTTAAACGGACATATTTTTTTTGTGCATGTTCGTTTATTAAGAAAATGAGTCGTTCATGTTCGTTCAATAAGACACTAAACGAACGCTAAACGAACATAAACGATCTAACATAAATAAACACTGACAAAAAAAACTTTATTATATTATGCACAGTATATTGTTTTATTTAAACAAACAAATTTTAAAATTATACAATTAAAAGATACGATATACGTACATAAATAAATAAATTAACATAAAAAAACATTAACGAACGTATAATCGTACGTTCACGAACATAAATGAACGGACACGGCTTTTGTTCATGTTCATTCATTTAACTAAACGAACGTAAAATATTGTTCATATTCGTTTATTTAATAAATAAACGAACATAAACTAACTTTTTACTGAACAATTCATGAAATGTTCATTGAACGTTTAGTTCGTTTACAGCCCTAGATGTATGTCACACCCCCAAATTACCTGTTTTCTGTGGAATGGAATTCACGGGGATTGGATGTCATAGCATCACAATCACAGTTATATTGAGCGACCTAAAGTGTCGTTTGAAAAGAACATCGTTTGATTTAATAAAACAATCCGAGTTTACAAAGTAGGTCCCAAATGAAAATCAACTTGTGCGGAAATAAGTTTGTTACAATTCAACGATGTTTTTAAAGTACGTAAAACCAAGTGAGGCGCGTCGTCATCGCGACTCCATGATGTGTCCAAATGCATGCCATGAAGTGAATGCCTTAGATACCCGAGATAAAACATGCTAAAAGTGTCAACACAAAGGTTGAGTGAGTTCATAGAGTTTGTGTTGAAATGTAAATCCTTTCAAAATCGTTTATGCAGCAAATGCATTGTAAATCCACTCGGTTCAAGTTCGCCATACAAAACTTGCAACACGTGTGTTCACAACCCATTGCCAAAATATGGAATGTTTATGTTCAAATGCATGATGTCAAATGAATTCACGATAGTACCTAACTTCGGCGTAGAACCATAACACATAATCAATAGTACATGACTCAATGTATGTTAGTCAAGTACGACATAGAACTTTATCTGACGTAGAACTATAGCACATAATCAATAGCACATGACTCAATGTATCATTAGTCAATGACATAGAACTTTATCTGACGTAGAACTATAGCACATAATCAATAGCACATGACTCAATGTATCAGTAGTCAACTGACATAGAACTTTATTCGACGTAGAACTATAGCACATAATCAATAGCACATAAACAAGAACAATTGATATAGTACGACATTCGGTTTTGAAACAATGGTGATCATGATAGAAGTTATCCTTAAAAATTTAAAGTACTTATGAAAGTAACTAAAAATAGTTGAGCATGTATCTCCCCCAAAAATAGTACAAAACAATTGAAAGTGGGGCTATGAAAACTCACAGTAATCCTTAAATGTTTAGAGTAACTATAAAAGTAAATGAAAATAGTTGAGCATGTATCTCCCCCAAAACAGTTATGAAAACAAGTAAAAGTAGGGGCTATGAAAACTCACGGTAATCAGTAAACGTTTAGAGTATTTGTGAAAGTAAATGAAAATAGTTTGAGCATGTATCTCCCCCAAAAGTAGTATAAAAACAATTGAAAGTGGGGCTATAGAACTCACTTGATGTATTGGTATGATGACAAGAGTGAGTACACCGAAATGTAGCGTGATACTTTAACCTTGACCTATTATGAATGATATGATGCGTAATGAGTTATGATGAAATGTTATGCATGCATTTCGTATGTTATTTATACCATTAGTGAGTTTTGAAAATAATATTTATCGTCGAAAAATACTCTTTTGACGTCTTGACCATTCTTAAATCACTTTATAAGTATTTACGCCAAAATGTCATCCTACAATAGTTTCTTAATGATTTATTGTGAAATTTTAACTTTTCGTCTTAAAATAATGTCGTTGGAAATTTTATGAAAGTGACAAAAATGGCTTTGAAAAACTAGTCGTAAAATGGTGTACGTCGAACGTTAGGAAACGAACTCGACGGTTTTGAAAAGCTTGTATCAAAATCTAGAAGTTTTAGTACATGAGTTTTCGTCATAGGGTCTCGAACATAAAGATAATAGGGGTTAAATATGGTGATTTTAGTTACCGTAACACTTATCTCGTAAAATAATATAGTTTTTCTAAAATAATAGTTCACGGCAAGTTTATGAAAAGTGTATATCTTAGTCGTTTCAAATCCGTTTTCTACGTATTATACGTCCTTAGCTTTGTATCAAAGTATACTAATATATTTTTGATAAGTCGAAATAATTTGTAAAGCTTAGGACTCATTTTTGACTCGTACAAAACTAAAATAGGTTCTGAAATTTGAGAAATATATATTTAAATCAAACTTGAAAAATTCATAACTTCTTCGTTATAACTCCGTTTTAATCCGTTCAAGCGGCCACGGATTCGTTTTAAAGTATATTTTCTAATTATCAAGTCCAAAAATTCGTGCCTACTGTCGGATTTTCCAGAAAAACAAAATAAGAACAGATCACTTTTTATACTTATCGAAAATAGTTTTTCTCGTACTAAACCTATTCCAATCCCTTCAAATCAACTCCAAAGCTATTCTAATCCTACCATACACCTTCTTAGGGTGTCATGGGTTCCTAAACATCATCAAGACCAATATATACCAAGGGAATAATTATAGGATGACTTTATATGTATAAAACTCTAAAAATCAAAGAATAAATGGTATAAATAATCACAAGTCTTGCATGCTTGCTCCAAAAATGAAGAGATAAATATGAAATGAAGATGAAATATGTAAAATGAAAGTAATATGCTTACAAGTAAACTTGATGAGGTGATTAGAACAAGGATTAACCTAAACACCCTAGGTTTTTATTTCAAAACCTTAATAAGAGTGTGATCTAGATTGTTATAAACTTGAGCTTTGCAAAATTTTGATGATCCCTTGAAAACCCTTGAAGTGGCCGGTTTTAATGGAGAAGAAACAAAGAGAAGGAACTTTTTCTTGACTTGTGAAATGAGATGAATGAAGTAAATGAATGAAGTGATACATGGAGTGTAGCTTTATATATTCAAAGAAGAAAAATCACCAAACCATAAATGCAATCCCCTATGGCCGGTTTTTAGGGGTTAGTGTTTCCCAATTATATTTTTTTTTCTTTTATAATGTATAAAAATTTGTAATAAATGTAAGTATAATGTACATGTAACATTATTTGTAAGATTTAATATACATTTGTGTATTTAAGGAAATTTTAGGTGAAAGTAATTTTTAATAGATCAAAGTAGAGTATAATGATATCATAAAAATTGTAAAAATACATTCCTTGTGAAATTTGAGTGATAAAATAATTATCGTGTAGTTTTTAAGAAAAACGTCGTAATAATATAAATTTAACAATTTATATACGAAATAAATTTAGAACACTAGGTAAACTCAAAATATAGTTTTTATAAACTAAATGTAAGTATATAAAAATATGTCGGATCATTTTGGAAGTAACGGATTAAATATTCAAAATAATAACTCACGCGATAACGTTTATTTAATATAAAATTTACGCGTTTAATGTGGAATGAAATGTCATGAATGAACTAACATGATGCAAATGATGCTAATGAAATGTAGACTAAACTTAGTCCATATGAAATGTTCGTGATGTTATGATCATGAATTCGCAGCTAAACCTTTAAGGTTACGCGAATTTGGAACACGTAAACCTAGTTTACGATAAATGTTGAAATAGTGGAGCATGAATTGTTTTGAGAAATGACCTGAAATTACGAGTTGTCACAATGTATCCTTCCAATATGGCCTACCAACATATCAACATACTGTTAGGATCGCACAATAAGAATCCACACAATATAAATCACACAGTAATAACCACACAGTAAGGCACATAATGCAATACAAATGCACATCTTGTCCAAAAAGTATTAATAACAAAATAGCACAACTTAAAAGCATTTCAATATGACATTTGAGTATCATTTCCCCCCATTTGAGTATCATTCCCCCCCCCCCCCCCAACAAGTACTGAATATGGAATAAGATACCTTAAGAATGATCGATACGTTCGATATGCATATGAGATTTAGAAGGTTTTATCACCCATATAAACTTGTAGTGTAGAGTTATAAAGTTTTCACATGCGAAAAATAATTAAAAAATCTGTAACATCCCCAAAAATCAGGTTTAGTGGAAGCATACAAGTCTTGGGTGCTACTAATTGGTATCACAACAAAAGTATAAAATAACGGGTTTTTCATTAAGGAACTTCATAACAAAGGTATAAAGTTTACATTATTCAAAAATAGTGCGGAATACATGCCCATTATAATAAATCGGTCCCAAATATAAATATCAGAGTCGTCTATGACCATGCCATGCCACTGCCCAAACGCCTCAAAAAGTAAATTATCGCCTCAATTCCTGAAAATACATGCTAAAAGTTTCAACACAAAGTTGGTGAGTTCATAGGTTTGCATAAAAGTATAATGAGTTTAAAAGAGCCTTTTGATCATTGTGATGCCCACAATGTCACGAAAACAGAGTTTACCTTACGTAAAATAGTGATGTGGATCACAAGGTTTTCAAGCACAAATAATCGTTCACAAACAATTCAAAGTTTACCGTAAGCTCACACTGCCCAAATCCCAGTATCATATCAAAATAACTATTATGCAGGCTAAGTCATAAACATTTAAGCAACCATCACGCCCTAATCACATATATAAACCGACATGTTATACGTCATGGCAAGTTGGTGCATCCACAAATCCGAGTAAAATCCATGGCAAGTTGGGCAACCAAAGTCCATACGGGGTGATCAACCACAATAGATCTATCTATAACATTCACGCTTCCCGCAGGGACTAACGACCTAATAGTGGGAAATTAATGGGATACTCAACCTTAGCTTAACTACGTAATAGTTCACAAAACATTTCTCAGTCAAATCAAACATTTCAAGCACTTGTGTCCATATTCAAACCAAATCATGCATTTCATAAAACCAAGTAACAATCGCTTATTCAATTCAATCAAACAGTGCATTTAGTAAAAATGAGCATGTATTCTCCCCCAAAACAGTTTAAAAGCAAGTAAAAGTAGGGGCCATGAACTCACCTCAATATGAAGCAACGTAAGAATCACAACTAGCATCAATGAGAAAAGCACAACAGTCTCACAAGAAAAGTACAACGATATCCCAAAACGTACAAGCACAACTTGATACGACATCAACAAAACCTAATGGAATTTGCTATCTCAGAATATGTCTAGAAAAGAAATTGAATTTCTGAAAGACAACGTTTCTTAGTTTTCGTGGATTACTCATATCAAAGATTTCAAAATCGATTATCAATATCCTAAAAAGTTCATTTTTAACGTTTCGTGTGGTAGTAAGAACACATAGACTCAAAACATGATTCACGCTAAAATATAAAAATGCAACTCACGCCAAATTATAATATATCTCCAAATATATTATAAAGGAAATTAGTCAAGAAATATTGACGAAGACTCACGTGAGAAGACAATGACCAGAAAGATGTCAAGACAATAATGACACATAATTACTTCAATAAATAAGTCATTTGGTAAGTTTCGACACTTACCCCATAATCTCAAATGGTTTAGAAAAACCATTTTAGTTTTATAAGTTTATAACCATATAAGTTTGGAAAGGTTTTATAAATTTCGGCATCACGCGTCCGTTTATATCACGTTCTCAAGTCATCGTGACTTTAAATAAACCAAGTTTTAATTACAATATTTTATATGCTTTGTTTATCGTTATTATTCGCGTAATTATTAGCCTTTGGTTTTATTGAATATTTTGTGTCTGATCCATGTCTAATATATTAAATTCTTATCGAGTCTAATATATTATACCGTCTTGTCCCAAAATGTCCAATAATTCCCATCGTCCAATATCGTAAATCCAATAACTATCCAAATGTGTCATGCCACAATCCGTATATTTAATCCACCATGTATTATCCAAATCCAAACCAAGTGTCAAATCCAAAATATAATACAAAACGTACCATATGTTCACAAGTAAAGCACGTTAGTCCAATGTTTAATATCCGAAAGTATTATTACTAGTTAAGTGTATTAATAAACTCAACTAACCTTTTATTTACTAAGTGGGCTCAACCCAAATAGACTTTCAAACACACCCATTTTATAGCATCATGGGCTACGACCCATTAGTGAAACTACCACACACACTTAAATGGGGCTTGACCCATAAACAAAATAAACACACCCTGCGTAGACTGAAAACAAAACACCCACACAACTATCACCTAGCTCATACAGGTTCACGACATAAATACGACCTGGTTAACCTATCAACACCGCAAACAAAAATCACAACTTAGATGCAAGCACAAAACACAAACTGCAAATGCACCCTTGATTTGTTTTGCTTCAGCGTACCCTGAACCAACAACAAATACCCCTACGGGGGTCGTTCCTACTGACCTGAAACCGGACACAAGCAACACCTTTATGGTGTTGGTTGGACTTAGTTTGGACCCGAATACGAGACTACTTGATCAAATACAAACCAAACTGAGTAAGCTAAAAACAAGCACCACAACCCCTGTGGTTGCCTCGTTAACTCAAAACACAACAAACAACATTCTAATCGAGTCTAACACGAATATTATCAGTTTTAACAAATAAAATAAGCAAATCCAAGATGTATCCAAGGCCCGAATGGTAAATAAATGAATAAGCTGGACCAAACCTGAGTCGTGATTCCAAACACAACAAAAGCAGTTATGATGTTTCACCCGTATACCAAACTGGGTACAAAACCTGACCCAATTCCAAACGCAAACTGAACATAACTTTTGTTAATACAAATAAGTCATAAAAATGTTTATTTATATTTTACGATCTTCTAATGTTTTGTTGATAACAAACGTAAAATCGTTTTAACAAAACAAATAAAATACGTAAATGATTTGATCCAATAGTTTACTAACACACTTACATTTTCATATAAAACACTAAACAAGTAATATTGTTTACATCTTATAGAAATGCATATGTATAACAACTAGTGTTTACATAATATGGAAATGTACACACACACACACACACATACACACACACACACACACACACACACACACATATATATATATATATATATATATATATATATATATATATATATATATATATATATATATATATATATATATATATATATATATATAGGGGAGGGTTATTGTGAGATCAAGCTTAAAATTCTAAAAGTAAGACCTAGTATGGACCGTTGGATCATTGTATTTGTGTTGGATGAGATTAACATTAAATGATTAACATTATAGTCAATAAATAGAGTTTCGAGGGTAGTTTGGACAATTCAAATCACATTTTTTGAATTAATTCTTGGTGCATTTTCTTTTCACCAACCATTTTTGTTTTTAATACATATTCCACAAATTTTTTTTACAAACTAATACATTTTTTTTATATATTTCAAAAATAAACAGATACACTTGTTACACAATAGACAAACCTGATATAAATTACACCTCAAACAGATACACTTGATACATTAAAAAATACACGAGACCACCAGGTACATCTACTCATACATCAGGTACATTAAAAAAATATTTATATTTATATTCACCAATACAAAGATACACCACGTACACTTGAATATGTAGTACTAAAATAAAAAGATACACGGATACACAATAAAAAACTTGATATATATTACATCTCAATCAACTTATACATCTCAAAAAACCTGATACATTATGTCGAACTCGTTAACACCAACAATAACTTCAGTCAACAAGAACTCACAAAAAAGAAGGACGAGTACAAGAACTCTAACCACGGATTCTAGTATGCCCATAATAAATCCATATACCCATCTTATGTGTATCACCATAACAAAAAAGTCTAATACTGATCTTACAAAAAAAAATCTAAACACCCCATCGGATTCGTTCGAGACACAAATAAACCAACAGATCTTGGTTGTTGCAGTATATTTTTTCCTTGGTTCTAAACACACCATTAACAAATACAAAACACCTATAAACACATAAAAAAACTAAACCCATCTCTTTTGTTACAACAGTTTTAACACCATCATATTAAATTTCATCAAACCTCAAAAAGTACTAAACTTACAAAACCCTAACAGTTTCTTGAAATAGAACTCGACCCAGATGAGGATCCAACCCGTTTGGTTGTCCAAAAGGAACCGACACTGAAAAGGGATATGAATCCAACGCTGGAAATGAGGGTGGTGTACCAGGTTGTGCTGTCGAAAACGTTTGGTTGTACATAAGGAACCTCCACCTGAAACGTGGGTTGGACTTTATGTACCAATCTATCAGGAACCTCTACCGTCGATGAAAAACGTGTACTTGATAGATCTGAGATGCAACTTGTATAAATGACGACGTGGCCACGAGATAAACGAGTTAGTGGGTTGGTTTTCAGGCACGAGGAGTAGATAGCTATGGCTTTTAGGCACCGGAAAAAAAAATTGTAGGGAGGAGAGAATGAAATATTAGAGGCGGTTATTGTGTGTGATAAATGGATGAAAATGAGAGATTGTATAGGGTTAGTGGAAATATTAAATGTGCAAAATTCCTTTTATGCCCTTTTGTTTTAATTTTCAGTTTTAGTTAAATTAAAAGCATACCTTTCACATGTCAATACCTTATTAGTCTTTATAGGGATCTTATTTTTATAATTTTAAGAATGATTTTATTTGAACTCAATTATATATATATATATATATATATATATATATATATATATATATATATATATATATATATATATATATATATATATATATATATATATATATATATACTAGTTGCAAAACCCGTCCGATGGGACGGTATGACTTGTGATTTTTATTTTTAGGATTTAGTAGAACAAATATATACTAAAAAGTAATTAAAAGTTAAATGAGACGGTTAAAATCTATAATTGATGTTACCATAATCCATAAAACGGCTAAAACCAGGTAAGTACTTTGATTTGTGGTTTTATTTTTGGGATTTAGTTGAACAAATATATACTAAAAAGTTATTTTTAGGTTTTAAAGTGACTTTGTTGTATTCATTGGTGATAGACGAATTTAGTATTATTAATGGTTGTATCCGTCTTCCAAAATAGCAACTCCAAATACAGAGCTGCAAGTTTGCGGACTTACTTGTAGGGTATGCATTTCCATCACCAGAGAGCTTATCGCCCTATTTAATCCATGATTTAGTTTGACCTACGCAAATTTTCCAAATAAAAAGTAATTAATGATTAACAACTTAGACATGACATTTCTGTAATTAGTATTATAACTTACCTTAGCAAAACATAGATAACAAATAGCCCAGTGTCTTTATAGTTATTATTGAAAGCCACACAACTCAATACTATTTGATGTAAAGAAACATGATCCAAAGTACCATTGAAAGCTAATATTATTTAGCATTTACCTGAGTTGTACTCATGAGGTTGAAGTTGCTTGGACCTTGCTTTCTTCACAAGCTCCTTTCATTTCTTGGATAATAAATAAAGATCTGACTAAAACACACAGAATAATAGACTTTGATGGATTTTCTATCCATTTGACGTCTTCATTTTTTAGTTAAAAAGGTATTCCGTATATATTTGACCCACTTGGCCTGTTTTGACCCATTTGTATTAATAGTCCAGGTAACTATCTACAATTTCAACAAAAAAAAACCCCACAATCCGTGTTAAAGTTTTAGTTTAAGCTAAAGTTTAACATTGATACGAAGTAACCATTTAGTCATCCCCATGTAATAAAGGTCAACAATTTCTTTCATGATAAATTCCAAGTTTAATTTAGTTCTTAAAACACTGCAAATGATGAAAGAAAGTTTTATTGTATATTTAATGGAAGGTTAACCATCTAAAAGTTTTAAATATTATTTTTATTTAGTATTGACAATTTGTTTATCCAAGCATGTAGTAAATACATAAATATATAAGTTGAATTGGTTAATACTTGTACTTTGGGATTGTTGGGGGCCATGGATTCCTTTGATTAATCATTATTGAACTGACAACATATACTTTGTTTTTGCGGATAATTTTATTTTACTTGTCGGGTTAACATTCAATAAAAATTTGTCTTGTCGGGTTAACATTCAATAAAAATTTGGAATGATTATAGCTTATGTTTCGTTAACTTAAGTTTTTTAACGATATTCATAAGGATTGCTCAAATCAAAATTTTCCTACCGTAAACTAATACCATAAAAATATAAATTTGAATCCCTATCCTTACAAATAATTTTCCTTTAACTAACACTATCAAAATCATAATTGACCATGTCCTTAAAAATAATTTTCCGTTAACTAACACCATCAAAATAAGTTTCATTGTACTAAACTAACTTTCAAAGCAAATTTAATATATCTCGTTGTTGGTGTATAATCTTTATTGGAGAGTAAGGATTAAGCAACTTACTTTGCTGAATCTGTCATTGTTGGGCATGTTGATGAAGTGCAGAAGTCAGTGACATTGCTATAAAGGAGGCCCACTTAGTTAAAGAAATCTACATCTACAGAAACTGAAAAAACAATTTTACCATCATGTGCAAGTTACGTGAGGGTCTTTAACAGTCAAATTCAACGCATGTTAAGCTAAGGGACCGTGAGTGTTAACGATTTGAAAGTTAAGGACTATTTGGATCACAAAAAAGTCAAAGGACTGTATGTGAAAGTCAACGCAAACCACAAAGACGGTCCGTGTTATTTTCTCTTGAAATTAAGTTTACACTAACATTTAAAATGTAATTCAGATGATGTCAATAAGAAATTGAGAATGGCCATGCGTAAGTATCTTTTGTCCAGACCATTGGACCAACATATATTGCCATATGCCCCAGTAGCCGTCCTTAAACAACTTTTACCAGGGTCAGGCTTTGAACCGAGTCACCAATACACAGACAAAGCAACCTTAATGACACAGCTAAAAAACGTTAATAAACTTGAAACAAAATTCTCAATCACTCTATCATTATTCATACCAACGTCACACAGTTTCAAGCTTCTTCTATTGTGATTTCTTGTTTCAAATTCAAAAATGATACATCCAATCTCAATTCAACCGTCGTAAGAATACAGGGCAGATATATCAGTCTAGCCATGGGAAGACCTTGGGAGGGGTTGGCAATCATGTTGTAAGAACTTCAACTCCAGTCTCAGTAACCTGCATGGTATCTAAACATGAGAAAAGCATAGACATGGGTGGACTCATATTCCTAAAATGAGTCATTTTTAGTTGCTTAGCTCTTAGAAGCAAGTTAAATAGATAAGAACTTAAGAGAGTTATCCATAAAAGGAACATCTTAATATTCAAAAGCTAGTGGCCTAACATGTGTTCAAATGCGTTTTTTAACTATTCTAATAATAGTAATAATATCTGAAAAGAAAAACTACTTGTTTCGACATGTTACCCAACCTACACCTTTTGCCAATGCCCACAATTGTCAATGGGAATGCAGTGAGTGCATCTAAGTAAACTGAACTGAAACAACTAACATGAATGATTTGCATTAGAACTATGACGCCGTTAAAAAAAAATTAAAAAAAAAAAAAAAAAAAAAATTAGACCGATGATAAAGATTTTGAGATGTCGGTTGCCTGTTGAGGTAAAAAAGTTGATATCAATGATTTCATTTTGTCACAGGTGACTAATAGTAGAACGTTTCGAGTGATCATAGATAACTTAAATTATGACAATATAATTGGACACTTTTGACAGATTTAGCAGAATTACTTAGGATTTTTTTCAGTCTGTTAAATCAAGGAGAGCGAAATAGCCTATGACTTAACATTTGATTAACGGTTTCAGTGGAATCGCCAAGATCAGAAGCTTAGAAGCGAGTAGAAGTTAGGGATTTAAGTAGCTGTGAATAATCAATCCAATCATTGTACGGTAACCTTGGATTTTAGCACAAGTGCCTTCTAAACTTTCTGATTCCTTGAATATCACTGACCTCGCTTTCTCACTTACCTCTGCTTCTTTCGCGACTTGTACTGCAGTTGCTAATAATGCTTCTGGGGTGTCAGATTGATTATCTATAGTGCAATGTTATAACATAAAGGATGACCGATACATGTGCACTCTTTTCATATTTCTTAAGGAAGTCAATAAAACTGATAGGACGATTTTCATCCAGTCTTATTCCGGAACAGAATCACTAATCTGGTAGGATTATTTCCACCAATTCATTGCATCTCAATGTAAAAGCGCAAAGAGAGTTTTTAATCAATGATATAACAATGTCTGACCATCCATAAAATTGACAATTAGCCAAAACATTATATTACAGCTTTGACATGCAACACAATCAAAATTTGTGAAAAGCTCTGACACATCGACAGAATAGTAGATACAATTATCGAGTTTTGCATACAGCAGATAACCGTGACTTTTGAAGATCATTTTCCCATCTATTTGATTGTAAACTTCATCATCATCATCAAAGCAATTGCCGTTATGAACTTAATCATACCACATTTGACCAATTTAAAATGGTCAAACTTGGCCAATGTATCAGGAACTGGCTCAGCTGGTTTCTCTCTTTTCCGCAATTGTCTGTGCAACCAGTAATGGGAACGCGATAGTTGCATCACAGTGCACCTGGATTGAAGTTAACAATTAACATGAATACCTAACACCACAACAATTTAAAACCAAAAAAAAAAAAAAAAAAAAACCTTTTATAGATTGGTTTATAATGTTGAAATTTTTTTTCAGCTTATATAAGCTTATCATGTCATAATAAGCTTATATAAGCCGGAAAGTTTCAAAATAAGCCACAAAAAGCGAGTTTATCATGCCATAAGCCCGCTATATAAGCTTAACCAAACACCCCCTTAAACCTAAAACAATATCCAAGTAACATACCATTATACATGAAAATACATATCAGCTAACAAAATTGTAATATGAAGGTGTTGGCCACCTTCTTCATAGCCGACATAGCCAGGTGGCGCACCCATTAACCGTGAGACCGAGAGTTTTTCCATGTATTCACTCATATCGATTCTGACAAGAGCATTCTCAGTGTTGAAGAGGTAAGAAGCTAAAGTCTTTGCAAGCTCGGTTTTACCAACACCAGTGGGACCCATAAACATGAAGCTTGTTATAGGTTTGTTTGGATCAGATAAACCAGCCCTCGACCGTCTTATTGCATTAGCAACAGATTTGACCGCCATATCCTGACCAACAACTCGTTTATGGAGAACGTTTTCCAGTGACACAAGCGTATCTCTCTCAGACTGCTGAAGATTTGATAAGGGTATTCCAGTCCATTTGCTTACAACTTCAGCAATGTCGATATCTGTAACTTCCTCACGCAATAAAGATTTCCCAGAATGTTGATAATCGTAAAGATTCTTCTCAGCTTCTTCTAGGTGGCGTTGAAGGGTCAATATGGTTCCATATTTGAGCTCAGCAGCACGATTCAGATCATAATCACGTTCAGCAGCCTCCATTTCTTGGTTTACCCTATCGATCTTTCAGAAAAACAAAAATACTAATGAACAAATAAACCAAAAAATATTATGTAATACTTTAGGAAATTGATGTAAATTACCTCCTCCTTGATTGACTGTATTCGAGTTATCAATGATTTTTCATGCTCCCATTGCTCATTAAATTCTTTTTGTTTTTCTTTATAAGCTTTTATATCGTTTTCCAGCTTGGACAACCGTTCTTTGGATGCTTTATCAGTTTCGTTTTTAAGAGATGACCTCTCCATCTCGAGCTTTAAAACAGCTCGATCTATCTCGTCCAGTTCAGTGGGCTTGGATGTGATTTCCATTTTCAGTTTCGCAACAGATTCATCTACCAAGTCAATTGCTGCAATAATAAACCAACATTAATACGTTCAATTGTTACAAATACATTTTGCATACAGTTAACTGAACAGAAAGATGTTCTAACCTTTGTCAGGCAAAAAGCGCTATGTTATGTATCTATTGGCAAGTATAGTTGCGGAAACTAAACCACCATCAGAGATTTTGACCCCGTGATGAAGTTCATACCGCTCACGTAGTCCACGAAGAATGGAAAATGTGTCTTCGACAGATGGTTGATCACAGAATACTTGTTCAAACCTACGCTCAAGAGCCGGGTCCTTTTCGATATACTTTCTGTACTCATCCAATGTGGTTGCTCCAATACATCAAAGCTCACCTCGACCAAGCATTGGTTTCAACAGATTAGCAGCATCCATTGCTCCACTCATAGCTCCTATACACGAATGTCACATTAAGACAATCATAAAATAAGGCATAATCCATAGAAAATAAGCAGGTGGTGCAACAGTATATTTGCTGACCTGCACCAACTGCTGTGTGAATCTCGTTAATGAAAAGAACAACTTGTCCATTGGCAGCAGTGACCTCTTTAAGAACAGCTTTAAGTCGCTCCTCAAATTCTCCTCTGTATTTAGCACCAGCAAGCAATGAACCCATATCCAGTAAGATAAGCTGCACCGTAAAAGAATCAAAAATTTATCAACACAAACTTGTGATTTTGAAAAATGAATGCACAATTAGTAGAATAGTAGATCTTCAAGAAACATATTAACAGCACTGGTAATGATGGTGATGAGAAAGCGATTTTTTGTAACCTTACGGTTCTTGAGGGACTCTGGGACATCTCCGCGCACAATTCTTTGAGCTAACCTGCATTATATAACATGTTTCAATACATTAACAATAACTTTGAATGAATAGATCATCAAACTGACATGAACGATGACTGTACCCTTCAGCAATTGCAGTTTTTACCACACCAAGCTCACCAATTATCACAGGGTTGTTTTTTGTTCTTCTAGACAATATCTAAATGCATCGCCTGATTTCATCATCCCGACCTATCACTGGATCAAGCTTACCCATTCTAGACATAGTAGAAGCCAACTAATGTGTTTTTTATATATTAACATCTGTACCTGCTATATTTTCATAAGACGAAAAAAGTTATCTATATATTTTCTTAAAGGTAACTGATAAACTAAACAATTGGTCAAAACGCATGTCAACATTAAAGAGTGATGACATTTAAATTGAGTGGAATTAGTCAATAGAAGATTTCATGCTATCTCACACCAAAGCAATGCCATAAAAGACTATTTGGTATACCGGGGAGGTACAAAATATCATTTACTGTATTTTTATGTTTTTTTGTCATATACGCGATTTTGTTGACCACTTGAGGTCAATAATAGCATCACTTCAAAATATAAAACATGTGTACTAAATTTCAGAATGTGTATGAGATCAACTAACTTTAAAATGGTGGCTGCAAAAGATACAAGTTTGTTCAAGAGAACTTGCAGGGAAATAGAGAAAAAACCTTGAATCAGGAGAAGATTCCCAAGTAGAGCAACTCCAGTATGCATCGCAGGCTTCTTGTGCTGATAGCTTTAAACATTTCTTCCAATTTTTTATCAACATAATACAACTATCAATCAAAATAGATATGAGAAAAAAATATAGGAATAATTACATTAAAAAAGATTTTGATAGTGACCGCAATGAATCTTTCATATAGAATATACCTCTTGACTATTTTCATTACGGAAGCATTGGCAAAGAAATGAGTTGCGATCCTTCTTTGTTGTCCACTCTGTACTATCTTTGGACACTTTCATTATTTCTGAATTTATTACGGTTTGTATATCCACTTTCTCATCCTTTGACAGTTGATTATCAACCTATGAAATATAACATATATCGGCAAATAATCCAAAATTAGAAAAGAGCTGAAGCTCAAGCTTTGGTCAGTCCAATAAGTAGATCACTAAGATGAATAACATGAATTTGTCAGCTTACTTTTTCCAAGGGCTGAAACATGATGCCTTCTACTTCTATACAATCTTTAGTTTCTTCAAAAACAATTACAAGATCGACACTTCTCCCGTCGCAAGTGAATTGATACAATTCAGCTCAATACAATCCATCTTCTCTAAGATCTGCGATGTACACAGTTGAAGTTTCTGTCTCCCCTTCTAATTTGTATTGGAGGCCAAGATATTCAAGTTCATCTCTGTACGGATAGGCGGGATAGCTAAGGACAAGGTTTACGGTGTATGTAGTTAGTGGGGATAAGAATTGAGTTTTGACATGTACTCTAAATCCTTTAATCGTAGTTTTATAGGGACCCGCTGGAAATCTGCATAGCGAAGAAGCAAAAAATGATACATCACTTTATATACAATTACAAAACAATACTGATGAGTAGGTAGAGGAGTAAAAGTCACCTTGAATGATAATGACGTGATCATAATGAAAAACGTAATCTTTATTTGACTCATCTGGAATCAAACACTCTGCTATGGATATCATTTCACAGTTATCTCCGTTCTCGTTTAATGAAAACCACTGTTCATTTGTTAAAAAGATAAGATGAATTAGTTATGGATATCATTTCACAGTTATCTACACTGAGTTTGGTCACAATCCCTGGAAGAATCCGGTATGAATGAAGTCTGGATCACCTCAACAACAGTTCGTGCCAGTGCTCCTGCACGAGCGCATGACCACATCAGCTCAAGCATAAGGAAGAAGAAATAATTGGTCCTCAGATTTTATTATTTGACTTTTAAGGGTCAGGTAACATGAATTTTATATGTTTGCACTTTGTAAATTATCTACATACCACAGAGGCTCTTTTACGCTAATTTTAATGCTCATCATACATGTTTAACCCATTAATGATTAAGATCAGAAAATGTTATATGCAAGTCATTAACCATCTCTCCGAAGTTAGGAAACATGAATTTCCAATCCTTTCTATAGCCATTTTATATAATGCATTGGTGAGAATTGAACAACCATATGTCAATTTTGGAAGGTCGTGTGTTAAACTATTGTCCAATCACTTCCTCAATTGGCCTTCAAGTAACATCAAAGGTAATATTTCAAAAGAAACTTACCATTTTAAAAGTTCATTAGCATGAGATGGAAGTCACGGAGGAGTCAGGACTCCATTAATCACATGAGAGCTGGACCTATCAAGCCATCCATTTGAAGCTAACATGTTATTGTCATTGGAGGTTGTAGTAGATTAGGGGCATCCCATAGGTAAGTTGTTAACTGTAGTGAAAAAGTGATGTTACATAACATTGATAATAATTCAAACATACTTGTAATAACGAACGCAAAAGAGGAGACACCCGAGAGCCTGCATAAGATACAAGTTTAGCATCATTATGTTCCCATGACAGGACTAACCTCATTCTATGCAGGGCCAATTCTACATACCCAAATATCAACTTTTTTGTGTTTAACTGGCTTTATAAAAATTGGAATTGTCTGCAATAGGGCTTTGTTAAAGTTAATGCAAGCTTGTCATTGTTCCCGTTACCCGAAACATGCAATTCACATTTATACGAAATAAAAAAAATCAGTACAAAATCAGAAAAGGAAAACCACCTAAGGGAGCATTTGGGATTGCCTTTAAGAGTACCTATCTGCTTAAAATTAGCTTTTAAGTGCTTGCATGCCGTAAAGTAAAGAGATCTAAACTTTTTATAAAAGCTTACCCTGGCTTTTTTCATCAAATTTGGAGTGGCAACATCAACCATGTTGACAATGCTCGTTTTGATGCCATTACCACGGACCTCGATCTTAGTGATCATCTTTGACATCTTGTACCTGTAAAAGGCATCATCATTGTTGCTCGCACCAATGTTTTGCAACGCCATGATTGGTTCAGTAGATCAAGTATCAGATCAATGGAATAATAGGGGTTGAATTAAAAAAATTTGAGAACGAAAAGAAGGATCAACGGTAGAGACTGAAGGTTACGGTAGAGACTGAAGGTTGCTGCAAGTTACAACCAAAATAATCAGTATAATAAAAGTACAAAACACAAAGCAAAATGGCACAAGAAGGTATAATGCGTATCTGGTCACATAGCATTAGAGCTCGATCGTCAAATTTAGCAACACTGAAATCAGGGACCCTTCCTCACCAATTTATGTTAATGCTGCATTTGAAGGCTTTTGAAGTCCAGCTTTGAGCAATTATATTCTCAGCATCCTGCTCTGTTGAATGCAGTACCCATCGTTCATTGATGTAAAGAGTTGCAAAACATATATAGTAAAGTAAAAAAGGACAGTAACTCACCCAAGGACTCAACGTTGAGGCTGGAGTTGAAGTTTATTTCGTGTGAAAAGAATCCAATATATCAGCACGGAATTGATGGAGATCCTGAGATGAAAGGTGTTCAGAAGACGTATTTTCTGGTGAGGAAAGTTTCTCAAGTGGCAATATATCAGGATGCTCACATCAGACCTGAATCTAATATGCAAAAAATCAAACTGATTCAAGAACCATGGTTGCACACATGGTATAATGAAGCTTGTCATGTCTATCATACTGTAATCTCGCTCGAATCTTTGATGAAAGCTATATAGTGCAGTATCTCAGAAGTGCAGTAAAGAATGTTGGTAGACATGTAAAGCGACTTTCCTCACTATACATGTACCACACCAGATCTTTCACTACCGTATTTGCATCTCAAAGTGTAACATTGTTAAGAGCTTTCCAACCTTTCAGATCGGTCAAGCTGACAACAAACCGCAGTGCCATAGATGTAAGAAAAACATATTGATGACCCTTTTGACATGAGTGATCACATTCTAAAAGAGTGAGGCCACATAAGAAAATCAACTTCTTTGATTGATATGTCCAATTTTTTGGCTCTTCAATGCTAGATGTTGCAAGGGTGCAAAAGTTTCTCTTCAATATGTTTTTATATATAGTATGATAACTAAGAAGCATTAATCAGTAATGGGAAACTGTAAAAATGTGTAATAATGTCAGTTGTCAAACATGTCCTAATAAAAGATCAAGTGACATGTAGGTGATAGAAACCAAAGTGTTATCAAATGCTTAAAACCTCTTTAATTGCTTTATAAAGAAGAGTAAATCAGTATTTTAATCAATTAGGTTTTTTAAAAACATATTTAGTAAATCAAATACCCTAATCATATTGAAAAAAAAAGAATTGACAGTTTGACACTCAACCCAAACCATATTACCGCATTATCTGTTTTTACCCGTTACCCAGCCTCCAGTAAACTACCCTTAGTTTTAACTTTTAAGCTTTTGAGTCATACACCTCTAAGA
Organism: Chrysanthemum makinoi; assembly: GCA_910596185.1. Lineage (NCBI taxonomy): Eukaryota > Viridiplantae > Streptophyta > Magnoliopsida > Asterales > Asteraceae > Chrysanthemum > Chrysanthemum makinoi. Next base: position 233,406,494 of record OU343225.1, on the reverse strand, counting down.
CATCAGAATCTGGTTGAGTAAAAGTTTCAGATATGCAACCATCCAACTTTGGAGGAGCTAATTCAGATGCTTCTCTACGATCCAAGTTGCACTTACTTAAATCATCGAGTTCCCCAATAACACCATGCATAATAAGCAAGACCTGAAAAACCCAATAACATATAAGCAAGACCTCAAAGATCAATTTTATTCAATTAAATACAGTTTACTTAACCTATATACTAACGCATAATAAAACCTTATGTAACATGTTCATGGCATAGGTGACCAAATCTACACATATATCTTGTTATCTACATAGCCCACACTATCGTTTAATTTATCATATACAACTAAAAACACCATGCATCTATTATAAATAATCATATACAACTATATGTTACATGATTTGTGATGAACAGGCGCTTGAGTATATTTAAAAGTTAGGGTTTTAGGAATTTGGGAGAGATAGAATGGTGCGCGAATGAAAAAGAAGCACAATAGGTTTTCTACTGAGAATTGAAGCGCTAGGGTTTTTTTTAGAGAGAGTGAGGAAAAGGGCGATTAATCAAAAAAGAAGCACAATAGTTAATGAAAGGATTAGCCGGATTTGTGTAAGTATATGAATCTGGGAATGCAATGTTTAACAAAAAAGTGGCATGCTCCAATGGTTGAAGTGTTTGTGTGGGGATGCTAAGACTTGTGTTCGAATCTTGCAATGTGCAAACTTTTTAAACAATTTTATTAATCCCGAATTTCAAGTCCTCTAATCATTTTCATTTTGGCTGATGAGGTGGCTTAATTGTGATGATGTGGCTTAATTATGATATTGTGATGATGTGGCTTAATTATGATGACATGGAAATATGACATGGCTTTATGGCTGATGAGGTGGCTTAATTGTGATGATGTGGCTTAATTATGATGACATGGAAATATGACATGACTTTATGGGATGCCAAGTGGCATTATGACATGGCATGCCTCCTCTTATATATAATGTATAGATATATATATATATATATATATATATATATATATATATATATATATATATATATATATATATATATATATATATATATATATATAGGGTAGCGTTCTTGTAGTGACCAAGCTTAAAATAAAAACAATAGGAACTAATGTGGACCGCTCGATAAGCATTGTAGATAAGATTTACATGTAATTAAATAGATGGCATTATTGTAATTAACATGAAAACTGATGGCACATAATTTGTATAAAAAAATGCCATTTATTTTCCCTTTTGTGGCAAATTTAACGAGCCACCCCAAATGCATTTTATTAAATTCATTAACTGATCATTGATGGATCATTACACTTGTTTTTATTAAATTTATTAATTGATCATTGATACAATACACAATTTACGAATATACAATCACTATTACCATTACACAAAGTAAAACAATAACAGTGATATACTACAATAAGTGACACATATTTATTATTATTTTTTTAATACATATATTGTGATACGTCAATTTTCTTATACATATATATATATATATATATATATATATATAAATTATGATACATATATAGTGACACATTAGTTTTTTGACATATTTGTAGTTTGACACTAAATTTCTTGATGCATATAGATTGACACACTAAAATTTTAATATATATGTAGTGACATTAATATTTTTGATACATTTATAGTGATTCATTATAATTTTAATACACTTTTAATGACACGCTACAAAATTTTGATTCATTTGTAGTGACATACTATTTTATCATAAAAATTCCTTAACACGTATGTAGTGTGATACAATATGTTTATGACACAAACACTACAAGAAAAAGTGTCTTTAGTGACGAAAATTCAGTGACCACTTTTAATTTAGTCACTATTTTGATAATTTAATACTTTTGGTTTATAATAGTGACGAGATTGTTGGTCACTGATTTGAGATAGTAAATTAAGTGACCAAACTTTTGGTCACAGAATTGTGTAAAGTAATCACTTTTTAAATCACAATAATATTTTGACAAAATTTTATAACAAGTAGAAAAGGTTAAGTTTAAGATAAATACTAAAACGTAAGAGTTTAACCAAACTCTTAAAATATACTTAAAAAAATTTATGACTATCAAATACACAAAATGATAACAGTTGATGGAAAAACTATGGGAATTGATACTCACACCACTTTTTTTTATGCATGCATCACATTCTGTGCATTACAGTTTGTACCGTACAATACTATAATGGGCAGAATATGTTGCATGCATAAAAAAAAATGGTGTGAGTATCACCTCCCAAAAACTATAGGACCCTCAAAGTTATTTTTTCACTATCAAATACACAAATGATAACAGTTGACTATCTACCCAAAAACCCAAAATACTCGTCTGAACCCAAAAACCCAAAATACTGCCTCATTTAAAACACGCGGATGTTTTCACTAATCACTCTAATTTAATCAATATTTTTTATTCACTTCACCTACAAATCGTTCCATCCGCTCTTTATCCTTCATAAAACATAAATCGGTTGAAGATTAAAGCATTCAATCGAACTTGAATTTGATCGGAAAAACTACACCGGCATTCAGTCGGACCTGGTTTTGATCGGAAAAACTACACCGGCGATCTACCTGCTCGCTACTCTAATTCGGTATGATATCATTACTCTTGATTACACACAGTAAACACACACTCAGATGCACACAGTTATTGAATTTATCGTTTGTTTTAATAGATGTTATATTAAATAGTTTGGCCCCAATTTGACCTAATTTCGTGGATGTTATCATTATTAAGTGATTCAGTAGTTTGTGATTGTGATTATACTTGTGATGGCGATTGCGGAAAACTTATGTTGGCTGGCCGTTTTGTTTCGTGCCGGTTTGATTTAGTTGTCATTGGCTTATTGTTAAAGTTAAGTTGAAGGTAGGTAGGTAGCGGCGTAGCGCCCCAATTTGATATGAATGTCGCTCACCGACTTATTGTTAGCCATGGTTTATTACGTAGTATACTTGTGATTGTGTGGTTATAATTGAGCGTGATCGATTCCATGTTTTAATAAGCATTAAGTTGTTGATATAATCTGATAAAGGATGAAAAAGCTTATCAAAGTAAAGGTTAAAATATTAATTTTAAAAAAAGTTAAGAACTATAGAAAACAAAATGGCAATGGCTTTTTCGTTTTGTTGTATAACGATTTTGGTACATGACTACATGGATGGGGTTGATTTTAGAGCATTATCAAGGGGGCTACTAGAATCTCGACATGGTCAAGCTTATAGTATTTGGTAATGGTATAATACAATCAACCCTAAACACCTATTTTATTGCACTGAAAGAGTTAGACCCCAATAATGCAGTTAATTATGGTTAGTTGGTTACGCCATAATTAATTCATAAAACGATCAAGCGGGCTACTAGAATCTCTTAAAAAACCTTTGTTGATCATCTTGGGTTTACTATTACCATTCCTTAGTTGGCTCTTTATTAAATGAGCATTTCTTGGTCATGCTTTTACATGACTTGCCAACTTCAAGCAGTTGGACTCTAGTTGAATTATAGTGGTTATATCTTTGTCAACCAAGAAATGCTTGGTGTTATTTTTTAAATACCTTTTCTATGTATGATGGTTTCCTGGTTGGTTCTTCATACGAATCGTTACCTCCTCTTTTTAACAGTGTGAATCGTTACCTCCTTTTTTTAACAGTGTGAAGCCTGCAAAAGATAATATCGCATCATCTGTTTACAATCTGAGAATATAGAATAATAATTGCAATGAATATATAGGAGTCTCACACATGCTTACCAAGTCGGAATTTCGTTGGAATGCTTGCTAGGCCATATCTTGCTGAAGTTAAATGCTTTAGATACTTATCAACAACTAATTATAGTGTTATTTTAGTACATTGTAATAGCAGTAGCATCTTTATTAGCTTAAATTCTTGTTAGGAAATTCTATTAACAGGGATCAGGAGAACTATAATATTAAGCTTGATTTGATAAGTTTATTTGATATATTAGTTAAGTGTCATTAGCATAGTTAGTTTTGCCTCTTGATAGTAAACCGCTGGCTTAAAAGTTGACCTGCTTTTAAATGTATATTAGGAAATTCTTATTGTGTTTTGAGGTACCAAATTGGAACATGCTAATCCTAAGTGGATAGTGTTCATATACTCGCATTTACAGTATCTGGTAATGTGTGATATCATATATGCTTTCTCTAGCGTATATATTTTAAATTTGATTATTCTTTTTAGCCTTTTACTTCTAGAAAGGATCAAAGGATGGATCATATACGTATACACAGTTGTATTTCACAGATGTCAACTTACCAGCATGTGTTAGTTCTTGTATCGGTGTATCCTCATGATTTGTGCCTAGTGGTCTGATGTGTTTAGGCAGTTCGATAGTTGCATTTATTGGGTCTTGTGTATCTGATTTTATGAGCATAATATAAATTTATTTCACTTACTAGAACTGGAATTCAAATTTACTTATTTGTATCTGTTTTAATGGTACATTGAAGGTTGGTGGCACCGTATAAGAATTGGTGGGATGGCAAAAGGTTCCGGAATGATCCACCCGAATATGGGAACACTTCTTGTTGTATGTAACTACATATCTCCTGGACTAATGTGGTTATACCACAAACATGGTGTAGTAAGTTATGCTCTGCTTGTAAACCGTGTGTTCTCTAATCACATATCTGCTTTTCGGTTTTTCAGGTAATAACCACTGATGCTCTTATAGATACTGATGTTTGGCGTAAGATGGTACAGGTTGCTGTAAATCGAAGTTTCAACTAGATCACTGTGAGTAGCACGAGCATCGTTGTTGATGAATTTGATTGCCCTTTTATGTATAAGCACATGTGTCTTATAATAGTTGCAAAGTTGCAACATCTCTCCTTTTTGGGAGTCCGTTAATAAACGTAAAACTTCATTGGCTTACAATTCAAAGTTACATCTTTTACCATTAGTTATCATTACAAAAAGGGTTAAAGTTGATTTTGGTCCACAAGATCAGAAGTCAACATGGTTCGGTTTTGCATGATCCATTTTGGAACCGTTGAAGAAAATTTTAACCACTATGCACTCACCTACACTAGATTTCTAACTGTGGTCTATTATATATTGAAGGTAGACGGTAACTGGTGCAGGCAGTGAAGCTGAAGCAGCCAAGATAGCACGCTCAGTGGCATCTTCGACACTTACCAAGGCATGATAATGTCGACATATGTGTCTGATATGAACTCTTGTTTGAGTATTTAATGTAGCTAATGATTTCTTTTTGTTTTTTTTAGGCTGCAATTTATGGTAGGAATCCATTCAGGGGGCGCATGGCTTGTGCTGCAGGGTATGCAGGAATTCTCTTCGACTCAAATGCACTCAGAATAGCTCTTGGAGATATTCTGCTTATAGAGGGAGGGCAACCACTTGCTTTTGATAGGTAAAAACAAACTCGATCATGCACTTGAACATTTTGTGCTAATAGAAATGTCGGGACAATCATTGAACTTTCATTTCTGTTAGAGTGTATTAAATTTACAGAATTTGTTTTAATATATTAAACTTTCAAATTTTGTTCCGGTATGATCACATAGTGACATTAACTACTTAATTGATTTTTTAATACATTGATCGTTTATATAACTTTGTTTATGTATCTTTTTGTTTTTGCAGAGATGTGGGTTTAGTGTGGATGCCTCTCCAAACACAACAATTGAGGCCACATTTACGCCTGATGGACAATACATGGTTTCAGGTATGCATTGATTTTGTGATTCTGTCCAATATGACTCTTACACCTCATGAGATTTGTCCATTATGCCGAAATGTTTTTAACTGGAAGTTTCACCACTAATTGCTTTTAAGACCAATCTAAAATTTTTATGCACTATTTGTTCTCCGATATGTCTTAAAGATAATCATCAGCCGCGGCTATGCTGGCAGCATACTGGAATACCAAGATTTTGTGGTAAATAATCTCATCCCTACTAATCTTCGTCATTTATCTCCCGACTTGCATGCACTGAATCTGAATCTTTTCCTAAAACATGAACATGCAGTAATATATGCTGGTAGCAATAGGCTTCTGAACTTCTTTTATGGACATTGAATCCAGTTCTATTTGTAACTGATACTTAAGATTTGTCTCAACCACTACTGCTCAAGGATACGCTGGTATAAGTTTTGGGTTACAGTGGGCTCGTTGGTGTTTAGTGATAATCTGCGGCACCATATCTGTACAAATATTTATTCGACCATCAATTTGAATAGATGCTTTTTCTCTTAGATTGATTGTAGATGCCAAACGCCCAAACCCATTAGTATCCATCTAGTTCAGGCCTTTCGGGATCTGGTTGGCCCGACCTTAACCAAGCCACCATAAATCTGAATATATGTTTGTATGATCTGTAATTCAGGTAAAGTTTTTTTTTCCCAAGTGAAATACTTTTCAAGTTCCCTTTGTTTTTTTTTCCTTTTTGAAATACCATCATGGTAAGAGGGCATGATAATTGCGATATTGTGTACAGTATTCTTTGTTATGTCTGATGTATTTTCACTGTACCAGGTCCGCAACTATAGCCCATTGCCATCAATCGACAACAGTATCAAGGTTTGTGTTATATTATATCACAGATAATCTAGCACTCACGGATGAAGGCCATATTAGGCATGCGAATCACTAATCATAGGGCCGAACACATAAGCACCAATGATCATGTCTGATGTACCCATTTTGAGAAATCTAAAATGCAACTGACGAGGTTATCTATATGCATATTGTCTTTTTGTTCTCTGTTTCCAGATGGAAGTTGAAATAGAAGACTGCCTTCATATAGAATTCGAGTACGACAAGACCAAGTAAGTGGAATACACAATGTGGACATTACAATACTGCATTGATTTTATAAATAGTTTCTTGGGGTAAATTGGGAAAAAAAGGACTGTCTCAATTGTAAATGGAATTTAGCAACCTAAATCTTTTTATGAATCGGTATGAGTTTTTTCACTGTCATAATGATTTCGTGCTTGCCAATTGTTACGGTTGTATCCAAGTATCACCTTAAAGATGGGATTATTGGCAAGATATATTTCTTTCTTGCAGGAAGAATTTGCGGGAAACTTTACTCGTTTCTTCTTTTGTACATTGCGGGCAATAATAACATAAAGTGCATTGTGTATCAACAAGATTCAAGATTGTGTGTTATAAGAAGGTTGTTTTGATAATCATGTTTATATTATTTATTCATGTTCAATGTTGTATTTCTTTAATAACATTGTAGACAAATGGATGCAATTGTTGGTATGTTATCGGTATTGATTATTTTCTCTTTTTTGTTTGGATTAATTTGCGTTACATTAAAGGAGCTAAGAATTTTAGTTTTCCATTTTGCTAAAAGTAAAAGGGTATGAAGAAACCGAGTATTTTGTGGATGGTGGCAAATTGTGGGTAGTGACCACTTTTTGGTCATTAATGTATTTAAGCCCAACTAGTGACGGACTCTTGGTCAATAATCAACCCAAATAGTGACCACCATTTCGTCTCTGACAGATTTAGTGACCAGATGTTTGGTCACCAATGTTTTGAAGTTGTATATATTCTCATCGAATTAGTGACGGCGTTTTGGTCACTATTTTAGTGACGAAACTGCATTTGGTCTCTAATTGTAATTAGAGACGGACCTATAGTGACCACAAGTGACCACCTAAATTTGGTCACTAATCATGTTTAGTGACCAGATTGGTACTGTTTGTGACGAAAATTTATGGTCACTAAGGACACTTTTTCTTGTAGTGAAAATTTCTTGACACAAAATTTCTTGACACATATGTAGTGACACACAATTTTTTGTTAATACGTTTGTAGTGAAACACTAATTATTATGACATATATTTTGTGACAAATTAAGTCTTTTGACATATTTATTTCATAATTAAATGACATTTTTTTTATTAACAAATGCTAATCGGTAAATTGGGGTTTGGTAAACCGGGCCGACGTAGTTTTACACACATTTTAATTTTTGACACCCTTTTATTGACATATTATAATTTTTGACACATATAGTTTCTTGATACATTTTAAGTGAAATACTATAATTTTTGACACACATAATTTTATGATACATTTTAAATGTCATATTTAATTTTTTGACACACGTAGTAAAACATAGATAATCAAAATCAACTTTGTCTCACAAGCCCAATTTCGTTAGTTTATCTTCGTGTGAATTCGTCGTTACTTATGGTTTCCGACACTTAAAACACTTAATATATACTTGATACAAAATTAAGTAACTGATACAAAAATTTTAGGGCAAAATTAGGTAATTGACCCTTAAACACTTTGTTGTCATTGTCGCTTAAACACTTAATATATAATTGATACAATAACGTCGTCGTCTTCGCTTATGGTTTCCGACCCTTAAACACTTCAACCCATTCAATATTAGGTAACTGATACAAAAAATTTACCATTAAGCTATAAAATTGATTATTTAATTAAGCTATAAAATTAACTACTAATATACAGCTAGTAATAATGTGCACCATAAAATAACTTGTACACTATTCATAATTTATTAAAACATCGATAAAATAAAAACTGATAGACTAAGTTGGAATCTTTAACCCATTCGATTCGGAAGACATTCCGTAACTCTCCTTTGATATTTGATATAAGCCAGTAAACCAATATAATACACTTGGTGCATTCTTGATAGTCCATTAACCAAATATAATACTAGTATATTAATATCTCACAATTTGGTTGATACTCAAATGAAAACTACATAAATTACTGTATATAATAAACTACTCATACATCAATAATCAATTAAAGAAAATGAGCAGATCTGCAAAACGAGAAACACAAAACAAATACAAATTAGTGTACCAACAACACAACCATCTGCAAAATGAGAAACCATTACAAATCATCTCACCTGTGTTTCAACAAATGTGTCCTAGCAACACCTCACGGGCCCAATTTTGTTAGTTTCACTTCATGCGAATATATACTGTGTCGTTGCTTATGGTTTCCGACCCTTAAACACTTGATCATAGAAATTTCACACTCTTTGTAATTTTGTTGATGTATTTTACAATAATAAATGAAGCACTATCAAACCAACAAAAAACAAGTTATGAATTTGGTGATTCACATACCTGATAATGTTCGAACTTTTATTTCTAAATCTATACGTAAGACTAAAAGGGAAAAAAAAGAAAAAAAAAAAAAAAGATTGACGAATCTTGACGGCGGAAACAGATCTTGGCGTCAAGATAACTTAAAAATATAACCAAATTTCGAACTTTTAATTCATATTGTGGCGACACGGATCTTGAAGGCGGAAACGAGTTCGACGTTGCCAAAAGCTTGTGGGGCTGTGACGATGTCGAGGATGTACTTGTGGTGGCTGGGAAACATGGAGGTATTGGGGAAGATGGTGGAGTTGCAGAAAGAGAGAAGTAAAGATCCAGTTTTTTTGTTAGAGATGGAGGATGCTCGGGGGAATTAGAGAAATACGATCGAGCTCTTTTTTTTAATTGATATTTTGATGAAAGATGCTACAAGCAAGGTTAATAACATATTGGGATGGAGGGAATTACCTATAAATACCTTTAGATACAATAATATTAGTTTATAATTTTTTTTAAATAAAAAGTACGCTTGGCAAAATATGATTGTTGCTAATTTTTTTACTTTAACCTTGGTCACTATATGAACGCAAATATATATATATATATATATATATATATATATATAGGGGAGAGGTAACGTGAGATCAAGCTTAAAGTTGTAAAAATAAGATCAAGTCTAAAAAACCACTAAAACATTTATAAATAACAATTTTAGCAATAATACTCATAAAAATAATATTTTAATACAAAATAACATTTTAGCAACTAATAACTTAATGATACATGAGTTTGGATTAGTGATACACTTGATACACATTACACTAATAAGTATTCCAAAATCTGATACATATACAATAACCAGATACACATTACACTTTTAATCAAAGTGTATCACCTAGATTTCGTAAATTTGAAAAAGAAATCTATCAAAACTTTAACAATTTTAGTTGTAGTTAACAAAAAATTTATTTTTGTTGTTAGGAGAGTGTTGTTTGTCAAATTTTAGTTGGATCTCATTTTAACAACTTTAAGCTTGATCTTATTTGATCTAGATTCTATATATATATATATATATATATATATATATATATATATATATATATATATATATAAAATCGGATTGATTGAGAAGGATGTTATTTTGAGAAGATTGAGAAAGTTTTAAAAAACGATAGATTTTTAACTTTGATTCATGTTTTTCAAGCGTAAAACTCATTTTAATGTGATTAAAATTCCAAATGTGTAAATTGTTTTTGAATCAATGTTAAAAATCTCTCGATTTTGCAATATATGTAGAATATTGAATCATCTGTACAAATTTAATGAATCATCATCATAACTAGATTTTAACAATGATTGTGATCAAATTGTGATTTATAGATTGATTCATCATAAATGGATGTTTACTTGTGAATCAAATCAAAAGTTGTCCAACTTGCTTCAACGTTGATTTTCAATCTTTCAAAATAAAACTTTTCAACCCTGGAACGGAGTTTCCTATATATATGTGCCTCGTTCCATTGAAAAGGTTTTTATTTTGAGAAGATTGAGAAATCAACGTTTGAGCAAATTGGTTCATACTTTTTGATTTGATTCACAAGTAAACATCCATTTATGGTGAATCGAATCTATAAATCACAAATTTGATTCACAAATCATTGTTAAAATCGAGTTATGATGATGATTCATTAAATTTGTACAGATGATTCAATATTCTACATATATTGCAAAATCGAGAGATTTTTAACATTGATTCAATTTTTTTTACACATTTTGAATTTCAATCACATTAAAATGAGTTTTACGCTTGAAAAACATGAATCAAAGTTACAAATCTATCGTTATTGAAAACCTTTCTTTTCCAATAAAATAAAAAACCTTCCTCAATCGATCCGGATTCTATATGTATATATATATATATATATATATATATATATATATATATATATAATCCGGATCGATTGAGAAGATTTTTATTTTGAGAAGATTGAGAAGGTTTTCAAAAACGATATATTTTTAACCTTGATTCAAGTTTTTCACGTGTAAAACTCATTTTAATGTGATTAAAATTCAAAATGTGTAAATTTTTTTTTGAATCAATGTTAAAAATCTCTCGATTTTGCGATATATGTAGAATACTGAATCATCTGTACAAATTTTGTTAGATATTGGATTTCACATTCACATTAACATCATAATCAATATTGGAGTATATAAGTTTTAGAGAGAGAAAGGGAAATGTTCTAGTAAGAGAAAACTCATGGAAGGTTAGATTCCAAGTGAACATTCAACCCTCTACCTTGCAAGGTAGAGGGTATTTATAGGTTACAAGAAAACACGACCTCCTATCGGCCTGTGGATCAGGTATACAGTGGGTAAAGACCCGTCCTTCCTCCACGGTGTTACACTAAACTAATCTACGCTACAAACTAACTAATAAACTACTAAGTAACGTAAATAACGACAAGTCTACGAGCTAACTTATGCTAGATAATATTTGGGGTGACCGACTCTTTACTTTAGGGAATTTTCAATTCCTAACAATCTCCCCCTAAGGGAGGTCACCCCATAAATTACATTGTGAATCCTAGCGTTCTAATAAATCTTCATTCTTGAGCTCGAAGACTTCTCTTCAACAAAGTAATCAAACTAAGTGCATCTGTGGAGAGTATAACATTGAACAACTGAAATGAATAATTCGTGGAGGTTGAGTGTCTGATCCACTATGATGACCTTTGAGCATTATTTGAGATCATCAAGCACAGTAAGCACAGCATCAAACATTGAAGTGTTGCCAGCATATGAGAACGTGACACATTGGACCGACATGCTCACATTCTGGATCATGAAATCTTCTCATCAGAGTAGCGGAAGCTTTTGTTGATTCATGATATAGGCAGCAGCGTAGCAGAAGCATGGAGTGAAAATATCAGAGTCATTGATGCACTAATCATGATTTCTTTTGAGATGAATGTGTTAGGTGAGCATGCGGCTATGGATTGACCGCTTCATTCTGATCAGCTGCAAACGTCGGGGTGTACCTGCATAAGACAGTTAGCAATAAAGCGCACGAAAGTGTCTTTGATCACTTTCGATGAATTGAGGTACACGGCCCATGGTTCCCCGTTGATCAGTACAAGTACTGCCTGTGATCAGGTATAATTCCGAAGAATTTCCTTGACAGGGTTTCGCAGCTGCTCTAGCTGTTCTCAAACCGGAACGTCTCAAAGAAGACAACACGGAGTGAGTGAACCAGCGAATTTACGTCCACTGATTGATGAAAAGAGATTTGAAAAACAATCGTGTATTGCTCAATAGAAATTGTTTTTGCAATATAACGAAGGTTTTAAGGAAAATCAATTATCAATCATAAAACACCTTTTGATTTGAAAAATTAGTACACGGTCGACGTGCTAATGAAAAGAGTTTTAAAGCACAAAGACCGGTTTTTCAAAGGTATCCGTCAATCCATAACCTGAACCAGGATTGATTCAAAAGATTGAATCGCCCCTTTGTTTCTGTTCAGTTGTCACATGGTTGATCTGTATAATAGATCTCACATGCCACCTACCAGGAGCTTGTTAGATGTTGGCTCCAGAAGGCTTTCCATCTTCACAGTGAATATGTAAACACATCACTCAGATGTTCTGGCAATACCACAAGGATAATGCGTAGGACTCAAGATATAATCTCTCTTTCCACATTGTGTGAAACAGAGAGTCTTCATTGAAAGTGTCCTAATGAGATTTATTGATGATCTCGTGGCACTAGACTCAATTTGTGCATATTTGGATCCTATATCGGAGACTAGGGAGAGGGTATCCTCCTTCAATATCAACAATCTCTAAGAGAAAGTCGATAGATAATGTCGGTTCCTCGTGAGAATGAAACAAGTCCTTTTAAGAGGAACTTGAGTGGTTTGGAAAGTTGAAGTGCAGTGCGTCACTGGGTCCATGACGTCTTGTCTTCAATACCGATGTTACCATCAGTAGCATATGAATTGAACCCGGTTTCTGCCCTAAGGTTGAATAAATGGAGGGCTATTTGTTTTCACCCTTTTCTCATTCAATTCTTTTTAATTCTTCAACCCCTTCAGTGCTTACCGAGACTTCATAGCTAGAACCTTGTTGGGTTTATTCCAGTACTAGCTCAGTCTCAGTCCGCACTCTTCCCATATCTCATTTTTCTCCTTTTATCATCATACCTAAGAACTCTACACTAACTAGTGGATAGTCCCTGGGTAGATCCCTCCGGTTCTGGTGGATCATGGGAACACATACCTAACCTTATCGTCCTTATATCACCATACATAATGTAAAGTTGGTCGGTCTTTTTGGTATTGTTCATCTGCCATTGGAACCAATTGAAAACCATTTGAAAATCAATCCAGGTGCTTGTGATATATTATCAAAGCATTTTGCACCTGAATTGTTTTTGATACTTTTAGAAGAAGAACTCCCCCTCAACTTGTGCATCAAGTATTTGAAATAGTTTTGCACACAGAGGCAAGAGAAAGAATTAACTTCTTTGATTACCATTTTCTAAAAGATATCAACATCACTTCCCTAATCGAATCAAGTAGCTAAAGCATTTTGGGGAAGGATGAGGTTTTTCATGATTTTGCTCCCCCTCAATATGTGCTTCGAGATTCGAAAATTGTTTAGCACATATTAGAGAGCAGTATGCACAAAAATAGTCATCTTTTAACATCTTTCATATTTATATCACATTTTCTCTCCCGATCAAAAATTTCAAATCCTTTGAGATTTTGGATCTCAAGTGATTTAAATATGTATGAGACAAAATATTTGTTGGAGAAAAATGTGTCTGGTTTTATAAGATTGAAGTGGACAAGACTGAAGTTCCCCTTTTTAGAATAAGGGAAACCACAAGACACAACCTAGCACTATTACATACATTATAGTTGTTTAATAGTAATTACACCACTTATTACAAATCAATTAACAGAACATAAACTACTTCCGACAGATATCTTCATTCAGTTCTTTGAAGCAGCTTGTAGTGTCCTGCACGAAGTCTACCACCCACAAAGCTTTCAAGACTGCGATAGATCATCCTAGTCTTCAATCGTCGTCTGATAGCAGCAATGAAATTTTCACACCTCTTCACATCCTCGTCAGTCCAGTATATCGTTTTGTTTCGTGACTTTAAATCAATCTTGATTTCTTTCACTCTAGAGTCTAATTCCTCTTCGACCATCTTGAGTGTGCCATCACTGAATTTGTATAGCTCACACAATCTTATTAACATTCGAGTTCCGTATCTGTCCGTGAAGATGACGGATCTAGGAGTGTCGATCACAATATATTCATGACGAAATTCGTGTCCTTTGGCTTCCCATTGTGGTCTTGTGAGATTGACTCGAGTCTGATAACTTTCGATTCCCAATTGAAGGTCCTCAACTCTTAGGCGAATGACCAAGCCTCTAATCCAGAGATTGACGGCAGCCGAAAGAGCCTTCTTCTCGCGAGCAGGCAGATGGTCAAGGTGTCCTTGAAGATTCAGAAGATGGAGGTCTTCAAAGTCATTAGGCATCAGATGTTTGAAGTCGTTTTCTTCTATAGTGTATTCTTTTGAGTCTGCTCTTCGAAGGACAATCTTCTTCAGGTACTCATACCCATAGATTGGGAAGATTTCTATTCTGATGACACTTAGAATACGCAGCCTGGATCGAACAGCTCTGCGACTCTTGTTAGCACTATGTCTTTCGATGTAGAATTGTTTCTTCTTGAACCACCAATGAGAAATGCCATATGATGCGGCAATGTCATGCTGTTTCTCTTTGTCTGCCAGAATTGATCGGAACCATCCGTTCGAGACCTTGATCAGTGTAGGTAGCAGCTTTCATCTTCGAAATAGATAAAGCCGGTCTTCTCTCAGAAGTGCAGCCACATAGATGGTCCAAATCGTGGTTGAAGAATAATTCTGACTGAATGGTTATGTATCCAGGTTCACCGCCAAGAGGAAGAGGGTTGTTCACATCAAACCTGTTGATTTGCTCACTAACTTGATCATTCAGCATTCTGTAGCATTCCTCCATCTGATATTGAAGCTGATGAGCATCAGAGTGGAAAACTTTCACTATTTCATATGCTGGGCCTTCAAGATCTTTAGGAGTGATAGATGAAATTTCCTTCTTTTCACAAAACCACTTTATGAAGCTTCCCATATCTCCTGTGAAATGTAGAAGAGAATCTTCTGCTGGTGCTTCGTAGTAGGAAGCTATAGTGGATGCCCAATTGTTTGCTGGATTTGTTGAATCAGATTCGGGAATACACCATGAAGGTTCAGGAGTTTGAGGCTTATCTTGGGTATGCCAACTTTGAATATCATTCTTCGAAGGAGTAACTCTAGATGTTTTGACTCTTTTTCCATCAAGATAAGCATCCAACCAATCTTCTTCGACTGCAACATTGGGGATGTGCTTGGTAGAAGTTTCATCATCTTCAGATTCTGATTCCTGAGCAACGAAGGACTCTTCATTTATTATTTGCTCTTCTGGAATGGTAGGGATGGTAGGTGTAAACCGGTAATTGACAGTGGTTCTTTCGGTAGACATATTATGATGTTTTTGACCACTTGGGGTACTTGTTTGTTTCTGAGTGGTTGGAGGTGGTGATGGTGGGCTTACATTGTGGGAACTGGTTGTTCCTGAGGATCCCCCAACTCCAAATGTGCCAGCACCACCTGTAGGGGGTGGTGGTGGTGGCTTGGGACCTCCCGACATATCTTTTGAGTCCATTTGAACATATCTTCTTTTCTTCTTTGCCTTCTTTTCACGATCATCAGCAACAAACCGCTCATAATCATCATACTTCATAGATTCATCGAGTGCCTCATATAACTTCTTGTGTGTACTATGCTTGTACTCTCCTTCCTCATACATTTTCTCAGAGAGAACTGATCTCATGTCAGAGATCGGCAGATCTTTGAATCGTTGTAGCAAGGGAGCCTTCATTGCCCATTCAACCGCATCTTTAATATCTGCTTCTATTGCCTCTGTTACGATTTCATTGAGATTTAGATTCTCCAGTTTCTTGACACGACTATCAAGGTTGTTGACAGCAATAGGAAAGTGTTTCTCAATAGTTGTAATGCGTGACATGGCCTCTTCAAGAAATTCCTCTGTTGTTCTAGTAGGAATTGGTGATGCACGAGGCGGTGAGACAGGAGGGGTGACATGATCACTGATCGAGACAACTTGTATTAACTCATTAGTGGGATTGGGATGTGGAAGTGCAGTTGTAATAACAGGTTCGAGTGTTGGTGTGATTGACGGGGATGACACATTAGTGGAGACCTTTGGTGCAGACATCGGAGGAATCGAAGAAGTATCTTGATGTATAGTGACAGAGAACATGGATTGAACTTCTTCCTTTTCATTCGTTTGCTTATCTGATTCGATGTCAGAGGGACCGTCTTTCAAGAATTGGTCCCCGTATGTTGGGTCAGTATCAAGATTTTTAAGTGAGGAAAGTGATCCAGTAGACACGTTTGTTTCTTCACGATGCTTGAGTGTTTCGATCCAGCTCAACGTTTTCCAGTGGATCATTTTTCTCACTTGCTGACTTAAAAACTAGGGTCTCTGTGGTAAAAGGAGTCTCCTGATTATCTTCTTGTGCATCACCGAAGTGGGAGATTCAACTGATCTTTCTGCCTCATCAGTGTCCATCCCAGTTTGCACTTGTGTAGATGAAGATACAACATCTCTTTTCTTAAGAATAAACCGGGTTGTTGTTTTAGGAGATGGTGACGAGATATTCAGTAGCATGTGTGCGGCTTGTTCTGCATCTCCTCCAGCAACTCCTTTACCTTTGTCTTGTGTGACAGGGTTGATTTGATGAGGTGCTGACTCAGGTTCTCTTATTGTGACTCCTCCTACAGATGGTCTCTGAGACTCGTTTAGGCTGTCAAGGCTTTGCTAAATTCCTTGTTGAAATGCAGCTTCGTCTTCATCAATCAATTCTGTTACTCTTCCAGTAACCTTAGTTCCCTCATCATTTCCCTTACCAGCGTCCTTTTTTCTTCTCTTTTGCTGTTGTGATGGAGAGACATTAGATACTGAGCTGCCAGGCCTCTTGTTTTTCTTAGGAAGGCTTGAGTATGAGGCTTGAGATTGCTTAGATTTGGAAGAGGAGTTCGGGATGTCAGCTGCATTAGCGGATGCTTTCTTTACATAACTCTTGAAGTAATCCGCATTCTTGATTCTATCATTAAGCAAAGTTTCGGAACGCATACCGAAAAACTCCCTGTCATATCCTTTGGCACTATATTTAAGATTGCCAAGAACGAATTCATCACTGGTTTCATGCTTGGCAGACTCGCTACGTGAGTTGATTCTGTGAGTTTGTAGCAAATGACTGATAATGAGTTTTGAGAACCTGATGCTGGGAATCACTCTTTTACCAAGACTTTTTGTTCCTTTGACTTTATTCTCAGAGTTGATTCTGTCAGAGATAAATGTGTCCAAGGATAAGATGAATTCTTCCCAGATAAGTTCAGCAAAGTCAACATTTTTTCTTTTGACAATTCCCCACAGTATCTGCATAATGGGAGCTCGAACTCTGTCTGTCCCTGAAGTTTTACCGGTTAGACACAGGTTGAGGATTGTGACGATTGACCTCCATGGTTGATATATTTCTGCATTGATGAGTGATGAGATCTTGGTTAATTTTTCTGGGTACCCCAATTCGTCGACAAAGTTTAAGATATCATGAATGGAAGGTGGGGAGATGAATTTGTTTGAAGGGTTTCTTGGTGTGATTTGAAGAGCATCCCTGAGGGTTTCAACCGAGATGTTATACCATTTGTCTTCAAGCATACACGAGTATGAAGCAGAAATCTTATCCCAAGTAACAATTTTCCAGAATTGCTGAAGATAGATGGATGGGATAGAACACCGCTTGGTTAGTGCATTAAAGAAGTTGGTGTCCTTCAAGATATCGACAGCTAGACGGTAGGTAGGGTTATGTTGCCCTCTGTCAGCATCTAAGAAGCAGTTGCTCTTAGCAATTGGCACCCATTCAGCACGAGGAACTAATTCTTCATCAGTCCGAATGACATTTTGTGCAGATGCAGTATGAACATCAGAAGATGTGATGTCAGCCATTGAGATCTGAAGGTTACACAGACAACACAGACCATATCCAGGAAAATTGTTAGGGTAATTTGCAGTTATGGCGTATATGGAGATCAGCATGTAGTAAACTAAGCATGATTAGTATGCAGAAACTTATGAGTGTAGCATGTCATTTTGGAGAAAGCATAAAAAATAGATAATACCAAAGGCTAATTATACACAACCTACAACTAGCATTGGAACTATCATTTGAGCAACTCACATAACACACTACACATAAGTGACAACAGGTTATCAACATGCATACTACATGATGAATGAGGAACATATCATATGACAACTAGCATCAGTTATCTCGCATAGGCTACAAAGTAACTCGCAACATTCAATAACACAGTCAACTCGCGTATAATATAAGACAAGTCGCATATGGCAACTCGCATGAATAAACTCGCTTAGGTCAAACAATGGGTGGTCAACATATATGCCAACTCGCATTACAGACATGAAGCAAGTCGCATATGGCAACTCACATATGATGACAGATGTTAGCATAGTTAACTCGCATACATTACAAAGTATGAAGCAAGTCGCATATGGTAACTCGCATGAGTCAACACGTTTAGGTCAAACAGTGGGTGGTCAACATATATGCCAATTTGCATTACAGACATGAAGCAAGTCGCATATGGAAACTCGCATTTGGCAACTCGCATTTGGCAACTCGCATATGATGAAAGATAACACGCTTAGTTGACATGCTTAGGTAACTCGCATAAGATACAATGAATCTAGACATATTGCATAGGGAATAGGCAACACGCATAAATGACTTTGCAACTCGCATATAGCAACTCGTTTTAAAACACAGTTAGTACCAACACGCATATAAGTATTTCTTTAACAAATTATCAGGCCAACTCGCATTTAAGAAACCTAACTAACTCGCTATTAAAAACTTAGCATGTGTAACTTCACTTAACTTCACGAGACCACAACCACATGTTTAAACCATAGTCAAAAACATAAAAAAGATTGGAAATCCTAAATTCTCTTTTCAAACCGAGTTGCAAATCTTATTCCTACTCATAACACATCCTCTACACGCATAATCAAGAATTCTTTCAGACATAGGCTAAGTATGACATATCATTCAATAAGAGTATCTACGCTACAATCAATAACAATTAAACACAAACATACAAACCTAATGTCCAAACAATCGATTTAGATGAGAGTCGAGGGGACAAAATCACACCGTCTTCAATAGCTAACTCGCTTATATGAAAGTTGAGAGAGAGAATAGTTAATGCGTGTTTTGACCAAGTTTCTAATTTTGATTTGACCACGACACAACACACATACATATGAAATACTTTAAGCGAGTTGACACGATTAGTCCCTCTACTTTGTAAATGCAACTCGCATATAAGGTACACAGATATAGGAAATAACACTTTTGGTCCCTCAACTTGTCAATGCAACTCGCATTCAGAAACAACATAGCAACTCGCTTAATGTATCATAGCAACTCGCATATAACAGTGAAGTAACTCGCATATCATACCAACACGCATAATGTAAAGGATGGAATCACAATCATCACATATAACACCATACTCAAATTAAATTACTCAAACAAAATCCTCCCCACATAGTATGCAATAGCCAACTTTCTCAAATAAAGCATGCATATAAACTAATGATTCAGCTACAGGTGCACAATCCTCCCCCTCAATCAATGATACGAGGATAATAGAAATCATTGATTGATTAAGTATTATGGGATGACTACGGTAAAAGCATGAGTGAAAAATAATAGAAAAAGTTATTACTAATATGTTCGAACTTCATCTAAAATCCCGTGACATTGTTGAATGACATTTCTAGGATCGTAGATGTTATCGATGACAGAAACAAGAGTAAATGTGAAATAATGAATAAAATAAAAAAAATAATAATAATAAGATAAAATAAAAACTAAAGTAAAATAACAATGTGAAATTAAGTTTTAATTTTTTTAACAATAAAACCAAATAAGTACGAGTCCTGAAAAGAGATGATCAGGAGTCAGAGTACGAGGTGTATTAATTTTGACAGCTACCATTCCAGAGTGAGCATTCTTCAGTTCTGATGGAAACCAGGTCATGAAGTTCATGAACGAATTGAGCATAATACCTGAAACAGATTGAGGAGAAGTTCATTATTCATGAAGGTTTTTCCTGTGGGGATCCATCTGAAGCAACTTCTGGGTGAGTACGTCCGTTTGGTACCTGTAAACTTAAAGAGTCTGCCAGTAGGAACCCACTTAAAACAACTGCTAACAAAGTTAGATGAAGTTATGATCCTGTTCTGATCATTGGTCCTTTTGCATTTAAATTGCTTCTTAGTAGATTGGTCTGTGATTTGACTCCTTAAATTCCTGATCTTAGATTTCTGAACCATCTGCTGGAAATTGTCTTTCCTACGGTTGGAATGACTTTGTGAAGTGACTGGATTCGACAAAACCTTATTATTTTCAACCTGGGGGGCAAGCTTAGATTTTGAAGCTTTAAATCTTTCTGTCTTAAATGCATTGGGTTGCCTAGTTACAGGGCGTTTAGTGGCATTATGAACAGTTGATTTCTCCAAAGTTGATGGTTTTGTGAGCTTAGTATTCACTCTATTTCCTGTAATTTTCCTAATCTCATTTCTTAACGCAACGATAGTGAAACTCTTATCCTGAACTTGGTCTTTGAGAGCATCTATGTCAGATGTCATGGAGTTGATTTTATCAATCTGTTTGGTCCTACACTCCAGAAGATTCTTCTTTAAGGATTCATTTTCACTTAGCAATTTTGCAACACATATGGCTAGTTCCTCATTTCTAGACTTAATTTCATTACAAGCATCATAATTAATATCCGCATTCATGTTCAATTGCGTGTCGATATTTGTTTTTCAGTTACGAATGGTTGAGTCTTTGTCTAGAATCTGAGTTTTTAACTGATTAATTTCAAAAAACTCACAGAATTCTGGGAATTCTGGATTTGTGCATGCATTTGAAACAAGAGAATTTTCTTCCTTTTGCTGTAGTGCAATTTCCAAGGAAATGCAGTGTTTTTCAAGAATTGAATATTTGTAAGAAAGTTCCTCAAATGCCTTTTTTGAAATCACATCAATTTTTTCAAAACATACAGACTCAGTCTCAACCATTTCAATATGATCTGACTCATGTGTATCAATAAATTCAGATGGTTTGGAGACTTTACCAGATGCATTGTGTTGATCAAGCAGGGGAAGCACATCAGATGTCTTCTGATCATCCATTAGTCTGACACTTGCATCCTCATTGCTCGAAATTGGCATTAATAACTTTCTGACAGTTTCAGGCTCCTCTGTTTCAGATTCTTTCAATTCATCGTCATAATCAACAGATGATGTTCTGCATTCGTTCAGCTTTCTGATCAAAGCATTCCCCAGAGGTTCACTTTCTTGATTCAATTTATCCTGGGCTTCACTTGCTTTAGCTGCTTCCTTAATGTATGTCTTCATATTATCCATTAATTGGATCAATATATTGGAGAACTCATGTATTTCCATCCCGGTATGTTTCTTGAAGGAGATCTTAGTCACATGTTGATCAAAATCTGCTGAATATTCCTCATTGATGAATGTTTGAAATTGTTTGAGAATCATATGAAGTACGTCCATGGAAACATCTTTAATTAACTTCCCATTGGTGAGTTGATTCTTCAATTGTTCAAGGTAATCAAACAATGTATCTTTGAATGAAGGCAAATCCTGACGGAAAAGGGCACTGCATGTCCGATCCATGGATGTGGATAACACTTGTGATATGTGGGAATGAAGCAGTATGTAAGGTTCAATGCTACATTCAACATGTAATTCTTGCTGCGATTCATTTGGGTTGGACACAAGGTGTGATGGGTTTAGATCATCAGTTGTAGGATTTGTTAAGGTCATACATTCTGAATAGTACATGCTTTGTCTGCAGTCCGCTAAATCATACAGTTTGAGTACTTTAGAGATCACTGGATCCGTAGATTGAGCCATGAGTGTTGGATTCCACGGAATTTTACAATTCTTTGATTAAACCGGGAAATTGATTCTTTCACGGATTTTACTAAACCAAAAGAACAACCGTAAGAATGTAACACGAAGAAGAAAAAGGTCTAAATGAACAAGTCGCTAAACACACAACTCGCATAAGCAGTCAACTCGCAACACACTCAACTCGCTTAATTAATCAAGTCGCTAAATAGCCAACTCGCTTTAGTCTCAACTCGGAACACAATCAACTCGCTTGAACACTAAGTCGCTTAAGTTAACTCGCTAACGCTACAACTCGCTAAGTAGCAAGTCGCTTTAGATCTCAAGTCGCTTAAAGAAACAACTCGCTTAGAACCCAAGTAGCATAAATATCAACTCGCTAAACAGCTAAGTCGCATGTACCAACTCGCTTTAAATAACAAAGCAACTCGCATTGAAGAAACACAAGTCCGAGACACAACTCGCCTAGTCCTTTTTTCAAAAATAACCACTTTATCAATCCAAAACAACCAAACCACAATGATTTAAGGCTTCCAATTCAAAACATAAACACATATGATGATCCTAAACACAAAAGTACAAGCAAAATTCAAACTTTAACACTAGAATTTGTCCAAATGAATCAAACTCTCCTAAACCCTTAATACTCCAAAACCTTATGAAATCCACCAAAACAAAGAGCATGAAAGATGTGTGATCAAACCTTGGCTCTTGATACCAATTGTTAGATATTGGATTTCACATTCACATTAACATCATAATCAATATTGGAGTATATAAGTTTTAGAGAGAGAAAGGGAAATGTTCTAGTAAGAGAAAACTCATGGAAGGTTAGATTCCAAGTGAACATTCAACCCTCTACCTTGCAAGGTAGAGGGTATTTATAGGTTACAAGAAAACACGACCTCCTATCGGCCTGTGGATCAGGTATACAGTGGGTAAAGACCCGTCCTTCCTCCACAGTGTTACACTAAACTAATCTACGCTACAAACTAACTAATAAACTACTAAGTAACGTAAATAACGACAAGTATACGAGCTAACTTATGCTAGATAATATTTGGGGTGACCGACTCTTTACTTTAGGGAATTTTCAATTCCTAACAAATTTAATGAATCATCATCATAACTCGATTTTAACAATGATTTATGAATCAAATTTGTGATTTATAGATTCGATTCACCATAAAATGATGTTTACTTGTGAATCAAATCAAAAACATGAATCAATTTGCTCAAACAAAGATTTCTCAATCTTCTCAAAATAAAAACCTTCTCAATAGAACCGGAGCCTATATATATATATATATATATATATATATATATATATATATATATATATATATATATATATATATATATATATATATATATATATATATATATATATAGGCTCCGGTTCCATTGAGAATGTTTTTGTTTTGAGAAGATTGAGAAATCAACGTTTGAGCAAATTGATTCATATTTTTTGATTTGATTCATAAGTAAACATAATTATATAGTGAATCGAATCTATAAATCACAAGTTTGATTCACAAATCATTGCTAAAATCGAGTAAAGCTAATGATTCCTTAAATGTGTACAGAAGATTCAGTTTTTACTTATATCGCAAAATCGAGAGATTTTTGAACATTGATTCGAATTTTTTTTACACATTTTGGATTAACATAACATTAAAATGAGTTTTACGTTTGAAAAACTTGAATCAAAGTTAAAAATCTATCATTTTTGAAAACCTTCTCAATCTTCTCAAAATAAAAACCTTCTCAATCGATCCGGATTCTATATATAAATTATATGTATAGGGAAGGGATCGGGTGGGGATTAAGCTTTTAAGTAGGGATGGTGTGGAAATATCACAGTAGCTTTTTTTTTAAAAACAAATCAAGAAAATCTGAAAAAAAAATAAAAATAAAGAGGATGATAAGTTATTAAGAATCGTTGAAAAAAATTTCAAAAAAAAATCGTTTTCATCATTAAAGGTATTGTGATATTAATGTCGATTTTGACTTTTTTACAAAAGTTTGTCAAGATCAGATCTTGACTTTTGTAAAAAAGTCAAGATCTGATATTAATATCACGTAAACTTTTTTTTAAATACATATTGTTAATATCACACTAACTTTTCTTTGATATCACATTACTTTTTTGTTTTTTTACTAATATTATTAATATCACCGTTTCTTTTTTAATAAAAAAATGTTAATATCACGGTTCCTTTTTACTATCACAGGAACTTTTTTTCTTTTTTTAATATAATTGTTAATATCACCGTAACTATCATATGCTTTTTTAATAAAATTGTTAATATCATAGTAACTATCATATGTTTCTTAATATAAAGGTTCATATTAACGTGTAAAAAAACTTAATATCACAATTGGTTCTATAATATCATCATTTTATAATATCACAGTTTCATAATATCACACTAGGACTCATAATATCGTTAATATCACGGTAGGACTAATAATCAAGAAAACAAAAAGTGCTCAGAAAAATCTGAAAAAATAAAAAAATGAAAGAATATAACAATAGTAAGGATCGCTCAAAAGGAAAAAAAATTAAAAAATCGTTTACATGGTCAATTGGTACCGTGAAGTTAGCGCAGATCTTGAGTTTTTTACCAAAAGTCAAGATCAGATCTGGAATGGGCGGTCCAGATCTGTCCGTACGACCGCACTAAAAATAAAAATCCGCACATGATCCTCACTATATATATATATATATATATATATACTTGGTATATATTGTAATGGGTATAAATCTAAGTCCTTGACCCATTGACTAGGTACAATGAATATTTTTGGGTAAAACACAAAGTCCATGACCCATACCCATAGAGCTTGATCCATAACCCATGACCCATTGCATGACATAATGTATGAAGTCAGGTTGGGTATTATTCATGATCCATGACCCAAGACCCATGACCCAATGTCTAGATACATTGCATCTTGTTGGGTATCCATAATTCATTACCCATAACCCATGGTTCATAACCCATAACCCGATTTGAAACCCAAAATCCGGACTAAAGCTGCCCCAGCTGCCGGATCCCTTGGATCGCACTAGCGGGATCCCTCTGAGGAGGGATCCGTGGGAACCGTGGAACAAAAGAGAGAAATTTGCCTATAAATAGTGAGCCATTTCTCACTTGCTACTCACCTCTTTTACACATACTCTCTCTTAGTATTGTAGCATCTCTAATCTCAGATCCAAAGGATCTTTCTTTGTAGTTTTGTGTTTGTGTGATTCTCTAGGTTCCTTTTAAAGGCGAGATCACCACCTCTTGAAGACGTGCAAGCTCAAGGTCATGAGTTGCTAAGCTTCGTCATCATCAAGACTACTGAAGTTATCTTGTTGATAGTTCTTTCCTTCCTCTTTAGAAGTTTTGTGCCAAAGGCATTAGTGAAAGGTACCGAAGGGTCAAGTCGAAGACATTAGTGAAAGGTGCCAAAGGGTCAATTCGAAGGCATTAGTGAAAGCTGTCGAAGGGTCGTGTCGAAGGAATTACTGAAAGGTGCCAAGGGAGTACATTCGATATGGTGCATCGATCTACAAAGATAGATATTTTGGGTTAAAGGATATAGATATCACTATGATGTTGTAATAAGGAGCGTGTCTCTTTTGGGGTAGTCGTGTAGTGGTCTAGTGTTGGTGATAAGGATTTAAAACATACACTTTTAAGGGGTCATTTAAGCCCTTAATTGCCCACTTTTATATCCGTTACTGCTTAATTTTGTTCCTTTTCACTTTTTAGGTCTCTTGGAAGCAAAATGCTGGAATGATGCATATTTGGACGAAAAGGAGTGAATATATGAAGAAAATGGCTAAGCAAAGATCAAGACACTCAACCTGCAGGAATTGAAGCTGACGGCGTCACAATCCATGGGCGACGCCGTCCCTCTCTACGTAATTAAATTTGCGACGACTCAGTAGACTTTTTGCTAATTTTCACCTGACGGAGTTAGGCTTTGAAGACTAAGGCGCCACGAAGACTTTTCTTCTCGGCGGCTAGATCCGATTCCACGACGCGTCACTATTGAAGACTGACGACCTCACAACCACAACGTGACGCCGTCTCAACGCTGACTTGGCCAAGACAAAACCCTAATGACGGTGATCATCGGCGTCCCAACTATAAGGTGACGCCGTCGCAGTTGTAAAACTATATATAGAAATCGAATTTTCAGAATTTTAAGAGGTAGACTTGTGGAGTAAAAACCTAAAAACGACTTTGGTCTGGTTTGGACAGTATCTTAGGGTTCTTATACCCTATTTTACATCAAGATAAGTATTTTACTTCATTGATTTCATTATGTCTTTGATTGTATGTGTGTATGCTTGCATGTTTAACATGTCCGGCTAAATTTCTTGTGTGTTTGCTTAGATCTATGAAACCTAGTTATTAATTATTGATCGGTTGTCCCTTATCTTAATTGTAATTGGCTTAGGATTGCACTAGGCTATCGTTGTGTTTTTAATGCTTGAGTAATCTTTGTGAACCTTAGTTTATAGTCATTTAGTGGAATTGTAGGCTAAACATCCAAAGATAACCATAGTGTTAGTTTATGAATCCTAGAGATTTTGTAGGCAATAACCTTAAGGTAGTCTCAAAGAGTTAGGGATAAAAGCATACCCTACGACCTTAGAAAACACAACGCGTTAAGAATAAGGACGTGACAATTCAACCACCAATAAAAGATAACTAGGGAGTAATAGTATCTAGGTAGACACATTTTTAATCATCATACGAGCACACATCAATAGACATAAAACTACCAATTAGTTTAGATAATTAGATAGTAGAAGTAATCGGTAGAAGTACCAAACCCCCCAAATCCAAACCCCGAGATTTTACCCTTAGCTTTCTAAAAATATAAAAAAGATAAAAAAATAATCTTCCTCAACCTCAACCTTAGCGTAATACACTTCTCACTAGCATTCCTATTCCCCTCTAGAACGATATCAATACCCGAGGCTTATCCAATACTACACTACAACGATTAGGTTCACTTCCTAGGGTGTTGAAAACTTGCTCGACGAAAAGGAAGTTCCTTTGACCCCGAACGCGTTATACGCGCATCAAGTTTTTGGCGCCGCTGTCGGGGAATAGAATAGCTAGTTATATTTCTATCTCGTTTAGGTTCCCTTGCTTGATTCCTATCAAGTAAGATTTTTTTTTCTCTTTTTTAGCTTCCTCGTAGTCTATCCCCCTTCTTCGTGAATTTGTTCGTAGCCCCATCACTTTTCATCATGGAAGGTGATAACCCATCAAACTACAACCCACCACCAAATAAACCACTTCCACTCAAACCAGAACTCATTGACCAACACCCCTCTAAAAATCGCCGCAACCGATATGGAAGTAGAAACAATGATCTTCAAGATTTACATAAGGTATTTGAGAGTACATATAGGGACGCTGTTGAAAAGCCGGTTAGCGCCTCAGTTGTTGGCTCCATGATTAGCAGTAGTTCGGGCAATGATTTAGTGAATGAAAATGTAAATGAGGAGAATAGTGCTTACTTCAATCTTTACCCCACTAAGGAAGAAGTTGCTGACCACCAATACATAATCTACAATCCTAGATCACCCATCATTATGATATGCCTAAAGATTAGGAGAGGAAATACTTGGAACATCAAAATCCCTTGTATGATTGGATATTGGAATGTCGAGCATGCCTACATAGATACAGAATCTCCCATTAATGTGATGTCATCGGCTGTTTACAATGACATTATGAATGAGCGACTTAAGATTAGGAGAGACCCTAAGTATCCGGGTAGGGTTTGCAATTTTGTGGGAAGAGTCAAGGATGTACACGTCTTTATAGGAAACTTCACCTACTTAGTTGATTTTATGGTCCTAGAAGACATAGGTTGTGTCATTGACTATAGCTTGTCCCAAGTTGTGCTAGGAAAACCGTTTGTTGAAAAGTCTAAAATGAGCTATAACAAATCCGAAGGAACGGTTAGGTTTATGGAAGGGGACGTTGAGATCACTTATAGGATGCCTTGTAAGATGAATGGATATGGACCTTTATCCCTTTATGAGCGAGATAACATTAGAGCTTTTGAGGAAAAGAGCGAAGCCGAAGACGATGTTCAAAAAGGTTTGAACTTCATGTGGGAGAAAAGGAGACTTTATTATAGGGATTGTTTGACCCTCAGACCTAGGTATAGAGTAGATGAGAATTTTGTCAATATGATATAGTTTTCATTGAGGATGAAAAACGAGATCACGTAGGAGCACAACTTCGAGTCTAGCTACAAGACTCATAAATAAAGAAAATCGCTTCGTGGGAGGCAAAGGTGCTTAATTGTTTGCTTGTTTGTGTGTCATATATCTTTTCATTATTGTTTGTTCTCATGTTTGAATTTGTGAAAATGCTTTATTTTGTCTTTAACCTCGTCTTAATTACATATAAAGGTATTTTACAAAAAGGATAAGTGTAGGGAGGATTACACATGTTTTTAAAAGAACGTGAACATGAGAACTACAATTATTGAAAATGATATATATGTGTGTTTGTTAGAGTCAAATGCTTGTATCGAGTCATAATGGATGTTTTGTAGGAATGTTTCCAGATTTTAAAGGTGTAATTTTTCCAGAATTTTTCCAGAAAAACGCAGCAGACCAGTTTCTGTCAGGATAACCTGACGGCGTCAGGATCATAACCGTTATATCACTCGGGTTGGGTTTTCTCATAGTCGTTGTGACTCATCATTATTTATAGGCTGCAGGGGGCCGGATATCGTAATTAAGTATTATATATGTTGATGATATTGTTCTCACCGCTTTTCCTCGAGTTTATTGCAGCGGATTATTGAATCCTTACATCAAGAGTTTGCTATGACAAATCTGGGTCCACTTAATTATTTTTTGGGTATCTCTGTTACACATGATTCCTCAGGGCTATTTTTATCTTAGAAGAAATATGCTATTTAGGTTTTGGAGAGAGCGCATATGGTTAATTGTAATCCAAGTCGAACTCCTCGCTGACCGAAGTCTAAACTGGGGATGATGGTGATCCGAGCATTCGATCCTACTTTATATCGGAGTCTTGCGTGTTCTCTTCAATATCTCACCTTTACTTCCGGATATATCTTATGCAATTGTGCTTTTCTTCATATGCATGACCTCGAGAGCCTCATTTCGGCTCTCAAATGGATTTTGTGATATGTCGGGGGTACCTTAGACTATAGGCGCTGTTTGCATCTTCTACTACATCCTTGGTTGCTTATCTCGGATGGATGGATGATTGTCTTACCACTAGAGATCGACTCTCCGGGGTATTGTGTATTTCTTGGGAACAACTTACTCGTATCCTCTGCTGCCAACCGACGCTTCGCTCTAGCGTAGCCGGTACCATGGCGCTGCAAAATGCCGCACGTAGACTTGTTGGTTACGCACTTACTACAGCTACACACCTTATCCCGCTACGCTTGTCTATGTGATAATGTTGTGCCGCTACTTATCTTGTAATCCAGTTCAACATCAGCGTACGAAGCACATTGAGATCGATATTCAATTTTTACTAAAAGGACCGATGTCCACCTCCGCTTGGGGATTTCGCACCAGCCTGAAAGTGTCCGGGTGGTCCTCCGCCCGACCGCGGGAGTGTTAGGCTACATGGTTTTGTAATGTTGTACCGGGCTCAAGCCCAAATCTAGAATGTTATGTAGTGTGCTATATATTTGTCCCATGTAATCAGTTATTGATCAATCAATCAAATCATTCCTCATTATACGCATCTTACAAGGAGGAGCAGAAACAGCTTATTACTTTCTCTCATTTTGTGTGCTAATTATAAATTTTTGGAAATTCTCAGGTCTTAATTTTCTATAAAATCTGCAAACATCCATTCCACAAGCATTATATCTTAGTTTAGTAGAGTCATATATAGTTTTACCGCCGATTTTACGCAAGGTTTCGTCTATTTTCTTAAAATGTGCAGGTTTTATTTATCAAGAAGCATATGATTGGATGGAGCTTATCACGCATACATTATTCTTGGAAAGAATTTAACCACTACTTCACACGGATCCTACCGGCTAATCAGGAGTATTAGCTTTCTTTTAATTACCTTCCGTTATCATAACTTTGATACTTTCGGGGAACATTGGGTACAATGTTTAGTTTAAGTATAGGGAAGGAGAATAAAATGGGAAGTTTGAAACTATGCTTATCCTTGATCATTTGTCTTATCCTATTTCATTTGTGTAATAAACCATTAGAAATATTTGTTAGGGCAATTTTAGCGCAAAATTTAAATTTTTTCATGACATGTACGGGTGGTACTTTAGTCTTAATAAAGCGTTTCATGGATAAGAGTTATATGACTAGCACAAAAACCTTTTACCACTCAAATTCCACCCAAAAAATATGAGGTTCGCCCCTAGATCTATAGGAATTAAAGCATTCACCTTTAATGCTTCGAGAGTGTACCAGTAGTATAGATCGCTAGTGAGACTACACTTGTCTAGTTAGGAATGACTAAATGATAAGAGGCATTAGGATAACCCTTGTTTGATACCCGTATTATAATTACTTCTTCCACATTGGTTGAGTAATTCCCACACCCTGCTAGGAATGTACTCATCTTTAGTACACGAGCAATTTAGTTAACCCCTCGTGAGCCTATCCTTTTCGCTGTTCTCGGATGTTTCGTTTCCCCGGAATATCAATGAAGAGCATTGTTTACAATCCACCCCAAAATGTACACCCAAATCAGCTTTAGTTTTACCTTGTATGCACTCACCTTTTATTATTATTGTTATCATACTAAACCCTTAGTTCAATTATCTAGTTACTTGCATGGTTGCTAAGTCAAGTCATATATTTTGTACACGCTTTGGGACTCATGGGTAAAGTTAAATTTTTGCAGGACGGAAAAGAAAGTTAAA